>JARYGA010037594.1:0-24076 GCA_030545235.1 Helianthus tuberosus
ACGGGGAAAATTCCCCTATACTATATGGGATGGTCCAAGTTTGTGGACCTTATCAGGGAAACTTACTGGCCACAGCATAAAGTGGAAAAAGTGGAGACGGATTTTCTGACACTCTCGAGGAAAAACCTAGATTGTCGTCAGCATGTCACCGATTTCAATTCAATGTCTAGGTTAGTACCCTATTTAATTACCCCTTCCTAAACGCATTGCACATTTCATCGGTGGTCTGGCACCGGAAATAAAAGGGAATGTTAAACTTCAAAGCCAACCACATTATAATCAACTGTGGATCTATCCTTGTCCCTCACTCTAGATATAGTGAGATAAAAATCGGTCAAAATTGAGACAAATGAGAAAGGAAAGAGGGAGGAGGATAACTCCCATAATTCTAAGAAAAAGGGCAATTCCGAATCCAACAGAAACCAGCAGGAATCTAACAAAAAGCCTACGTGCAAAACTTGAAACAAAAGGCACTAGGGACAGTGTCGAATAGACCAGAAGCCAAAGCAATGTGGCATCTGTAAAGGAACCGGTCATCAGTCCCATGAATGTAGGGACATAAAGAATGCAGTCTGTTTCAGCTGTGGCGAGAAAGGCCACATCAGTACTAATTGACCTAAAGCTGCCAAAGAATGTACAGCTAAGCCTGGAGAGGCTAAGAGAGGAAACGCCTGAACTTCCTAATGGACGCCGGAGGCAGTAAATATCAATAATCTCGTCAGGCACACTCCTTATCATATATCAATGATATTTTTTTCTAAGTGTTCTGTTTAATTCGGGTAATAATAAGACTTTCATAGACCATAAGCTTAGCAAACTTTTAAATATACTCATAAGAACTCCAGATTTTAGGTATAAGGTAGAACTTACCGATGAAACCATATAAATCATTTCTTCTATTCTTGATGAATAATCCTTATCCATAAATCAAAATGTTCTTTCTCCAATTGGAGTACGACAATTTATTTTATATTATCTATTTCATTGTTTTTCTACCGACTGCAAATGCCAAACTTAGTTTGATAAGAAGCACCATATGATAATTGGCGTATCCTAGTGCATTCCACAGATTGATTCCATGCCTGATCAGTATGGAGGTTTAACGCATGAAACCACTAAGATATTCTAATGGTCATATTGTACTAAAATCAGCTAAAGGTATTCAAAGAGTTATACTCCATGGATTGCCTGAGTAGGCGTCTCTACTCAAGGCATCCAGGTAGTCATAAAATAAATGTGTCATTATATGGCACAGGTGATGGTAGATGAACCGAAGCCTGAGATTTGAATATCTCTATCATCTCTGATTATCCTGATGTCTTCTTCGAAAAACTACTCGATTTACCTATTGGGAGGCAAGTAGAGTTAGGATTGACATCCTATTAGGAGCCGTATCTGTTGTAGAAGCTCTATATCGGTTAGCACCAACGGAAATGAAAGAAACTGAGAGCCAATCAATTGGGCTTATGGAGAAAGGCTTGTACAGCCTAGCTCATCGTCTTGGGAGCTCCGATTATTGTTTGATAAAACAAATTACGGTGCAACGCGCTTGTGCCTTTGAATACCGCAAACCTAACTAGGTAACGACTGAGAATCATTTTTCGCTGTCCAGGATCGTCGATTTGTTCGACTAACCATGAGGGTAGATATTTCCTTAAGATTAAATTGAGTAGTAGTTGGAATGATCATCTCACCCTAATTAAGTTCTTCAATACTGATAGTTAGTATATAAGCATCAAGACTGCTCCATTAGGAGTCTTGAAGGGAAGAAAGTTTCAAACGCCCGTTTATTGGGCATAATTTGGGAAAGCCCAATTATCAGGACCTGAAATTTTCTAGAAACGATGGATGAAATCTTATAAATCTGTGATACGTTTTGATATGAAGGGTAAGTTAAGCTCTAGATATATAGGACCATTCGAGAAAATCGAATACGTCAAGATCAGTATCCTAAAAGCTAAATCTTACCAAAGGAGCTTGGTGGAATTCACAATGTGTTCCATACTTGTGATTTAAAGATATGTCTAGGCGAAAGTCGATAGCATTGTAACATAATGATGTGCAAATTAATGAAAACTTATGGTTTGTTGAGAAACCTATATCGATCAAGGATCGACAAGGTTAAGAAGCTCTGACGAAAGCATATGCCTATTATAAAGGTTGAGCGGGATGCTGTAGAGGCCCTGATTATACACGAGAGGCCGTGTTCATCATGTGACAGAAGTACTCCTATCTTTTTAAGCAAATCTCTAGGTCGAGATTTCTTTTAAGGGGGTGAGGATGTAACACCTCGTAAAATTGTGTCCAATGATGTGTTGACATATGTAAGAAACCCTAATGAAGTCAAACGTTGACTATGAGGGACTAGCTTTGTCAAAATCAAATACTTTGAATGCGGAGGGACTAAAAGTGTCATCATGCTTAAACTAAGCCTCTGGATGAAATTAAACGGTTTTCGTATTCTCTTTTAGAGCCATTTATTGGATAAACAAAACCGTTTGCAATAAAAATCAAAAGTTATGCATCGAAGGGTTAAAAGTGTCAACATGTTAATTCTTACCTCTGAATGACCATTTAACGAACCTGGAGCATCGTTATGTTTAGTTATACTCTTGGGAATGCCTAATATGGGCTATGTAAGGATTTGTTATTGTTAAACGAAATTACGCACAACTTTGTGCGTTAAAAGGACTAAAAGCGCCAATGTAGGAAAATACGCCTTCGAGGCCTTTTATACGAACCGGGAACTCCGTGATGTTCGGTCATACTTCCGGGTGTGCCTAATATGGGCTACTAAGGCCCATGTGCTTTATGATAATGTTTTATAAGAATATTAGATTATTATGTGCCAAAAATGTCAAAAAAGGAAGTTAAAAGTGAACAAAAGACAACGGCGACCAAAAATGACAAACTGCCAAAGATGTTTGGCTGGGCTGGTATTGCTCGCGGGCCGCGAGTCCTTGGGCCAAGTTGAGTCGCGGGCCGCCTGGCCGAGTACAGCGAACATCAATGTTTTTTATTTTATTTTTCATTTGTTGTTTTATGTTCCTTGATCACCACTCAAGTCTAGATCTTTATTTGGCTTTTAAAGCCAAAAAGTCAAGCGTTTACGATAAACGCTTTGACTTTTAGTTAGACCTTAATCGGTCAAGCCATTGTTCGTAACGAACATGGCTACGTGATCGTAATTAGGTAGGTGTTAATCCCTTAAAAGGGAACCTCCTCAGAATCACGTTTGCTTGGTCAATTGACGAGTCAACATAATATTGTTTTAAAAAGTCAACGAGTCAGTTTTTAAAATAATTGCGATATGAGTTTAGAAGTGTTCTAAAATACGTTTTATCATCTGAACAACTTAGTTATAATTATTAGAACATGTGTAAACATGTTCGGCTCGTCAATTCCAGTTTTAGGGTCGGTTCGCAACCGAAAGTCGCGAAGTTTGACTTCTGCGTTGACTTTCGATTATGAACCGAACTAGATTAGTTTGTTACTGAATTTCAGTTCCGTTATGATCATAATATAATGTAGCATAACCCTATAAGGTTATATTACACGATCATACTAGAATTCTGAGATTTTGCGCATGTTCCGTTAATATGTCGTACTTTGACTATTATGCCCTTTTTAGCAAAAATAAGGTTTTAGACACCAATAACCTTACAAATGAGTTAGGTACTGATATGTTAACATGTTTAACATATTTTGATGTTACGAACCTGATAATAAACCGAGTTTGCGTGTAATGTCGTAATTTATGCTTTAAATTGACCGAAATGCCCTTTAGGCGCGTAGATCGGTTTTAAGCATAATTTCTCATACCAAACTCATTGCTTACTGATATAATATCATAATTAGGATATTTTGGGATATCAATTCAGCTTACAAACTGAGTTTATGCATATTTTCTTAAATTTATGTCCTTAAATGATGATAATGCCCTTTTTGCATCTAAAATCGTTTTGAAGCAAAATTTTTGTTGGTGCACTAATGTCTGTTAACTTCGTCTTTATCGAGTCTTATGTCTAGATAGGATAAACTAGCACATAGCAGGATATAAATTAGGGTTAGTTTGTGTTAAAATTAGTAATTTCGTTTGAATGTGACATTGACCATTTCAAACGAAATTAACAAGTTTAATTCCGCTTGAAATGGCCAGTGCCACTTTCAAACGGAATTACCTCCACTATATATAGGTGTGTTGGTTCATCATTTAAAACGGAATTAGACCATAGTTTCTGAGTCAAGGTGTTGTCCGTTTATCATTTGAATCTGTAAAAGCTCAGAATCGGTTAATAAGAAGATAATTAGAGGAAAACAAGCTGTGTTACGTCAAATTCATTGATTCCGCCTTTGTTTTTGATGTTGAACTCATCAGATTGACTCGTTAGGGTCACACGATGATCCAAAAAGTGGTATTAGAGCTCAGGACGAGGAGTTCATACCAATTTAGCTTGATTTCATCGGATTCTATCACTTCTACTCTTTCTTTTCTGATTTGAACGAGATTTAACGGTTGAAATGGCTTAAAACTTACATATATCACGTAAAACATAGTTTTAACTAATCCTTGAAATATTTGGACCTTAATTCGAACAAATTTTGATAAAAACTTGTAATTCCGTTTGAAAAACTGTTCGGACTTGCTGATGTCATACTAATTCCGCTTGAGATAGCACGTGTGATTTTAAATGAAATTAGCATTTTTGGTTAATTCCATTTGAAACTATTGTTAATTTCACACGGAATCACCTATTCCGTTTGAATAGTGATGTCTGATTTCAAACGAAATCAGATTCCGTTTGAAAGTTCAAACGAAATTAGATATTTCGTTTCAAAGTAACCTGATTCCGTTTGAAACAGATCTAATTCCGCTTGAAATCAGATTCCGTTTGAGTGTTCAAACGAAATTAGCTATTCCGCTTCAAACCTAATTTTGTTTGAGCAGCTATTCCGTTTGAAAGGCTGATATCGTTTGAACTTGTCTTTGTTAAAACCAAAAAAAAAAATTTCTAAGTGTTTGTTGATTATTTCAGATACTTGAAGATGGATGAGTTCATGAATCCGTTCTGTGACGTTTTTGCTTTTGCTGGAAACAATGGAGATGATACATCAAACAACACAAATGAGAATGCTCCGAGTACGAGGAAAACTCTTTCAGATGCATTAAGTGTGGAGAGTGCTTATGGGACGTACAACAAACCTCCCAAGCTAATGGCGATTGAAGATTACTATAAATGGGCGAAAAAGTTTGAAGAATGGCTAAAAGCGTTCGCATATCCAAGTTGGAAGATGTTAAAGAATGGTTTCATTATGGGAAGATTAGATTTTGAAAATTTGACAGATAATGAGGAGATAGACAGATATGTTGCTGAACAAAAGTGCATTGCATTGATTTATCAGTCCGTGAGAGACGACATAATAGCATTGATTGAGTACACAAATTCAACAGATCTATGGGAGAAATTGAGAGTAAAATGTGTGGGTAGTGCTGAAATAGTCAAAAACAAAAAGAAGTTGTTAAGAAAAGAATTTGATCTATTTGGCTGTTTGAAAAATGAATCTGTATCTGAGATGATCGAAAGATTTGGACATCTGAAGATGGAGCTGGCAAGACATGGAATCATTTATTCTCGAGAGGAATTGGTTGACAAGCTGTTTGACTCGTTGCCTGATAAGCAAGACTGGCAATACTTTGCTTTGATGTTGAAGAATTCAATCGAGTCGGAGAAACTGACGGTTGATCTGTTAATTGAAAGACTAGAGAGTCATGAGTTGGAGCTCAAGAAATCATTCAAAGTCAATCATTCCTCATATCAGTAGAATGTTGAGCTGTATTACCGAGGAAATGTGATACCGAAGAATGTATCTCCTAAGACAGCTTTCTCAGCTGAAAGTTCTAACATGTCAAGTCAAGAAAGTCCAAGCAGCTGCTATCATGGAGGTTCATCATCAACTGCTGCAAGTCAACAACAACAGTCAGCTTCAAAGAAATTGTTTCAATGTAACACTGCTGTGGATCTAAAGAATGCTCAAAACTTCAGCGAGGAATCCGCAAAACAGCAAATGGTGTTTTTAGCGTCTGTTCTAGAATCATACGAGAGCCTTGTTGCGGGCAAGATTGGAAACACTAACCTCACCAAGGAGGATTATGATCAGATAGACCCAGAGGAGATGGAGTTGATCGATATCAGGTGGTGTATGGCTAGTGCAGTTAGACGAGCTCAAAGGTTCATGGAGATTACAGGCAGACATTCAATTGGAGGACCATCCACAAAACTTGGGTTTGATAAATCGAAAGTCACATGTTTCAGATGTAAACAAAAGGGACATTTTAAACGTGAATGTCGAAACGCACCTGCTGATGATACTGCAAATCCATTCAGAGAAGATTAATACAAAAGAGCAATCTATCATCAGAACAAATCTGAACCTCCCAGAACGAAACAGCTTGAAGATACCCCCAAAGAAAAATCAAGAGCTCTTGCTATTATTCATGATGACGAGGGATATGATTGGAGTCAAGTGTTACTGGAAGAGGATGCAGTAGGCTATGCATTTGTGACTAAAGTTGTTCCCTTCAGAGATAGCAGAAACGAACAAGAAAAATACATCAACAGAAAAATGAAAGCTCAAGACAGGATGATTAAAGCCGGTTATATATACAGAGAAGCAAAATAGGCGAAAAGATGGGATGCTGATAGAGAGTGTTATCTTGATCCCTACGGAAACATTGCTATTGATCCAAAGTCTCTTGATGTTGAAGTTCTCACCAAACAAGTTGCTGAAGAAGAAGAAGCCTTATAGAGAGAATGGTGGGGAGGAGGAGAAGCTGAAGAAAAAGCTAAAGAAAAAGAAAAGGAGAAAGAGCAGCAGTCAAAGAAAATTGATGATGGGATTATTAACACATCACAAGAGTTTACTGCTGAAAATTTGAAGAAGATGGCTGACAAAGTGTTTGCTGCGAAAGAGCTAGAGGTAGTTTCTTGTTCTAGCACTGAGTCTAAAAGCAAGGTTAGTCAGAGTGTTGCAAACAACGAGTCAGGTAAGAAAGATAAAACTGAGAGCGACTGCAAAAATTGCATGAAAGACTGCAAGGTTTGTAGTACAATTGCTTACCACAATGGTAAAAAGATCGAAGAACTGACAAAAAGAGTCAGAGATGTTGAAGATCAGATCTTAAATCTTGACAAAATGTTAAAAGCTTCAAATGATCGAGTAAAAGAGTTAACTGATAAAATTGAAAATGATAAAATTGAAGTAGAAAGAATTAGGAAAGAAAATGAAAAGCTAATTCTTGAAAATCGTCAGGTTTCAGAAAAGTTTGAAAAGCTAAAACGAACGGTTAAAGATTCTGATGAGAGAAATGGTAAGACAAGCACAGAAAATGTTCAATTGACAGGTGTGCTTAGGGTTAAAGAAGAGCTAATCAACCAACAACTGGATGAGATTACTAAGTTGCAGCTTCAGTTTCAAGAAGCTAAAATTGAAAATGAACGCATTCAGTTGAAACTGAACAGTTACAGCTCCGCAAGTTTTGTTCTTCAACATATCGTTCCTAAACCAATTGGGAAGAACAAAGCAAGCGAAGATGTATACTTTGATGGAACCAGGGTTGGGTTTCATCAGGTTCCACCACCAATTGTAAACAATTTTTCAAAGAAAAAATCAGGGTTGGTTAATGATGAAGAGGAAAATGAAGTTAAACTTCCAGAGTCAATTGATGTCACATTTACCACATCATCTGATGAAGAGAGTGTCCAATCTGAAATTGTTAAAAGTATGGCTGAAAATGTTTTAAAGTCTGAAAGTGACACTAATGAGGATGATGAATGCTTTTTGGATAAATACATTCCAAAATCAAAATCCAAAAACAACTTAAGTGATGAACCTAGTCTTGTGATGTACAAGATGGCCGGATCTGATAAGTTGTACTCGGATCGTGATTTTCCTTTAGAGAATGTGAATGTTAGTAAATTGAGAAATGTGTTCAAATTAATTGAAATTGATCTGTCTGAGATAGAAGGTTTGAAACAGACAAAGAGGCAAATGAACTTCGAAAAATATAAAGCTTACTAAAAGAAACCTGTTGTTCGACTGCGTTTTTATAACAACAATCAAAACAAATGGTCGGGTGGATATCAGGGTGGTAAGAATTATCAGAAAAAGAATGTTCAAAACAGAAGGTTTGCTGAGAAAAAGGTGTTTGTGAAAAGTACAAGTTCGAGTTCACTTTCTGATGAAGAATCTAAAATCTTTTCAAAATCAAACAAAGAGTTCTTTGAGAAGAAGGCCTTACAGCCTCAGTCTGAAGGCACAAGTCGGGTAGTTGACACCCGAACATGCTTCAAATGCAATCAAGTTGGACATATTGCACGAAAGTGTACCAACTTGAAGCCTAAGACTAAAGTTGTTGAAAGTCAGAAAAAGAAAGTTGATCCAAAAGGAAAAGCTCCAATGGTTGTTGAGAAAATTTTGAAAAAAGAGAACGCAAAAGTCAAATCTGAACCTGTTAAGAATGTGGTAACTAAAACTGACAAATTCTACAAACGGGTTGCACCATCTCAACAAACATGGAAGCCAAAATCTGTTGAAAAGAAATCAAGTTCTCCAAAACCAAAGGTTTCAGAGTTAGAAAAACAATCGTCTTCTACCACACCGGTAAAGACGAATGTTCCTTTGGATTATTATGAGAAACTTGAATCACAAGAGGCTACTACTTCTGAAAAGAAGAATGTACCAAAGAAAGACCAATCATCTGGTCAACCTTCTCAAAATGATTTCTTTTTATACAAAAAGATTGAGATTGGGTCTGAGGAGAGCTTAAAGATGAATGACAAGAATTTTCCGCCACTTTATACTGCAAAAACTAACATCAATGTCAAGTTACCCTAGTCGAAAGAGGTTGGGGTGACATCAAAATCTCACTAAATGTTTTTGAAATGTGCAGGAGCTTCCAAGATCTGTTTCAGGATGGATTATGGATAGTGGAGCTTCTCGGCACATGACGGGGAAGAAGACCCTATTGTATGATGTTAGAGGGTTTAATGGAGGATATGTGGGATTCGCAGGAAATCGAGGTGGTCGAATAGTTGGAGAAGGAACTTTATCAAATGGCATTGTAACGTTTGAAAGAGTTAACTACATAGCCGAGCTTGAAAACAGTCTTCTGAGCATATCTCAGATTTGTGATCGTATGTATACAACGCACTTTACAGACAAAGAATGTTTGATCTTGAAACCAGGATTTGTTGTTCCCGAAGAATGGGTTATCATGAGAGCACCCAGAGTCAATGATCTGTACGTGTTGGACATGAGCGTAGCAACTACTACCACGGGTCAGGCTCACTGTTTTATGTCAAGAGCAACGGAAAAAGAGTCAAAGTTATGGCATCGAAAGATGGGCCATATTCATGTATGAAAAATGAATCACCTGGTTCATAATGATTTAGTAACTGGTGTTCATGTGAAAGGTTTTCATCTGGAAGGGGAGTGCATTAGCTGCATCAAAGGCAAGCAAAAGAAGAAATCACATCCTCAAAAGAAAGACAATTCAGTCTCAAGACCGTTAGAGAGACGCCATATGGATTTGTTTGG
Organism: Helianthus tuberosus; assembly: GCA_030545235.1. Classification (NCBI taxonomy): domain Eukaryota; kingdom Viridiplantae; phylum Streptophyta; class Magnoliopsida; order Asterales; family Asteraceae; genus Helianthus; species Helianthus tuberosus. Next base: position 9,598 of record JARYGA010037594.1, read on the forward strand.
TCCGATAAACGTCAAAAGCATAACTGGGGATCTCTACTGTCTAGTAGTAACAGATGACTATTCCAGATTTTCATGGGTATCATTCTTGAAGTAAAAAGATGAGACGTTTGAAAGTTTGATGGCGTTGTTCAGAAAAATTGAAAACTTGTACCAAACTCGAATCAGAAGAATCAGGAGTGACAACGGTACTGAGTTTAAGAACAACAAGATGGAAGAGTATTGTAATGAGAGAGGTATATTGCAAGAATTTAGTGCTCCTTACACTCCGCAGCAAAATGGAGTAGCAGAAAGAAAGAACAGGACGCTAATTGAAACGGCCAGGACGATGCTTGCTGATTCAAAGCTACCAAGCAATTTTTGGGCAGAAGCAGTGTCAGCCGCTTGCTATACACTCAACCGGGTTCTCACTGTAAAGAAATTCAACAAGACATGTTTTGAGTTGATCAATAACCGCAAACCGAACCTGAAGTATTTAGAACCGTTTGGGTCTCCCTGCACAGTTCTAGAGCCTTTTGTAAAGTTTGGTGCAAAGAGCATTGAAGGAATATTCATGGGTTACTCAAGTCCATTAAAACGAGTCTTTGTTCCAAGCTTGAAGCGGATTATTGAAGCACACAATGTTGAATGCCAAGGTTACACAATGCCACCGCAGAATCCAGGCGACTCATGGCGTTTTAATTATGATACTTTGTGGGATTCGTTTAACATAGAAGAAGAACAAGATTTCTTTGACGAGTTGGATATTCTAAGAGAGTATGAGTCATCAGGAAAAAGATTTCCAGCTGAGTATTCTACAAGTCGACGGCAAGCTTCCAATGACGACGAAGCCGGTCCAAGCAATGCTGGAGAACATGATGATATTAAGCAAAATCTTGACAATCAGACGGCAGTAAACGATAATCAAGAATCTGAGAATAGACCAGTATTTGATCGTGGTGATTCAGATTCTGAGGGGGAGCAGATCCAGATTTCTAGTCAAACTATTCCAGTCAGTGAAGAAGGTGCAAATCAGGATGTAACAAATTTGGAAGGCGAGGTGATGCCGAGAACTCTTTCGTATCATCCAGAAGAGCTGATTATTGGAGAATTACAATCAGGCGTTCGCACAAGATGTCAAATTGACCAAGGCCTTACTTGTTTTTATTCTACAGTAGCTTCTTTACAAACTGAGTTTTCACTAAGTTGTTTTATTTCGCAGATTGAACCGAGAACATATAAGGAGGCGCTAACTGAAGATTCTTGGGCCAATGCTATGCAAGAAGAGTTGAGTCAATTTGAGAAGTTGGGTGTGTGGAAATTGGTAGACTAGCCTAATGGTCAGAGGAAGATAAACACCAAGTGGGTGTTCAAGTGTAAGAAAGACGATAGAGGGGTTGTTGTTCGTAACAAAGCTCGACTCGTAGTCCAGGGTTTCAGTCAGCAGGAGGGTATAGATTTCACTGAAGTGTATGCTATAGTTGCTAGACTTGAAGCTATCAGAATCTTCCAAGCATTTGCATCTTGGAAAAACTTTAAAGTTTATCAGCTAGATGTGAAATCGGTGTTTCTCTATGGGAAGGTAAAAGAGGAGGTATATGTCGGACAGCCATCAGGCTTCACCGATCCAATCCACAAAGACAAGGTATATTTGCTGGATAAAGCGCTGTATGGTTTACACCAGGCCCCGAGAGCTTGGTACGAGACATTGTCTCAACACTTGCTAGCCAACAGTTTCATTCGTGGAAAAGTGGATGCCACTCCCTTCACCAAAGAGGTCGACAGACATCTTCCGATTGTTCAGATATACGTGGACGACATCATATTTGGGTCTACAAATGAAAATCTGTGCAAAGACTTCGAAAGAGTTATGAAGCAAAAATTTGAAATGTCATCGATGGGTGAGATGAAATTCTTCTTGGGACTTCAGGTTGATCAACTGCCTAAGGGAATTTTCATACATCGAACGAAGTATGTTCATGATATCTTAGAGAAATTTGGGATGTCAGGTTCTACTTCAGCTTCCACCCCATTAGCGACGAACCATGGGATAAACCCTGATCTCACCGGAGAGAAGGTAGACGAATCGTTGTATCGTTCCATGATCGGATCGCTGATGTACTTGACAGCTTCAAGACCCGATATTATGTATCCAACCTGCCTCGCAGTAAGATTTCAATCTAACCCGAGAGCTTCGCATATGGTGATTGTGAAACGGATAATACGCTACCTGAAAGGAACTCCATTATTGGGGTTGTGGTATCCAAGAGAAGGCAATTTCATGCTTGAAGGTTATTCCGATTCCGATTTCAGATGCTGCAAAGTTAACGCTAAATCAACAACAGCGGGGTGCCAGTTTTTTGGACCACGATTGGTCACCTGGCAATGCAAGAAGCAGACCTCTATGGCTTTAACCACATGTGAAGCCGAGTATGTATCTGCTAGCAGTTACTGCTCTCAGATCTTGTGGATCCAGCAACAGATGCGCGACTACGGTTTGCAATTTCTTAACAGCCCTATCTTTGTTGATAATGAGGCAGCGATAAACATTACTAAAAATCCTGTTCATCACGCTAAAACAAAACACATTGAAATTCGTCATCACTTCATCCGAGATTGTTTCGAGAAGAAGTTGATACGAATTGAGAAAATCCACACTGACGAGCAAAAAGATGATTTACATACCAAAGCGTTTGATAAAACTCGTTTTCAATACTTATTAAAATTGAACGGTATGATGCTTTTATCGGTGTTGGAGGAGATTCTTGGCGTTGATGAAGGAGACATTTGTAGATGATGATGTTGAGAAGCAATCTGCAATGGTTTGTCGATTTTTTACTTGTTTTGGTATTTAGGGGGATAGTATAGGGTAATATTTTCAGAAAAATACAAAAACAGTAAAAAATTTCAAAAATCCAAAAACATGAGATATTTCAAAATCCAAAAAGAATAGAAAACCGGAAAGAGCTTGTGTAAAAAGGGAAAATGATAGTACATTGGCTTGACAATTACGGTATGCTAAAGATATGTAAAGTCTAAAAAGTCTTAAACAGTCTCGCTGATGATGTGCCGATAGGTTTTTACACATTTAGTAGGTTTGTTCGGGATATAAACCTAAAATCCTTACTTGCTTATTTCGTGGGGAACACTACTTGGATATATAGGTAACCCCTGAAATCTTGTTTGAAGGATCCCTCTTTCTGAGATACTAGGTCTTTATACTCAGTGATATCTGGGGTATTATCCCGGGACTTCTGATTTTGCGGAAGCAATGGCCTAGTTCCCGTATAATACTTTACTGCTTGCTTGAAATATAGCACCACCCTCAGCATAAAAAAATGATGAAACATTGAAAAATGCTAATCATGTGTTGTTGTAAAAAAGATCCTCTAAAGGGGACACACCAAAAGTCAAAGCCGTCATCTCTCTCCTGAACGGAAGTTCTGACCTGAGCTCTCACGGCCCTCGCAATTTAACCCCTTACAGATATCATCTGTGGTATACTCACCTGTAAGACTGAATATTGGGTTCTGGATAAGGGAGTATATTCAAGAGGTGGGACACATGAATGAGTTTAAGTCTCTAAAACACTAAATCCGTATCCTGGACAGATTGAAATTTGTGTGAGAATTTAAGTGGATCAGTATATCGACAATCTAAGCGAATTGTTTAATTCTGAGTATGTAATTAAAGCTTAACGGTACTTGTGACTTGTCGAATAGTTGATATGATTCCCTAACGCGCTCACCAAAAATATGTTTGTAAATAGTTTACTTTTATTGCATTTTATTTCTGTAATTCATTTCTAGCATAGAAACTTTATTAAAAATCCAAAAAGATTTTACACTTCTACTTTATTTTTGACAAACCAAAGTGGAAAGCTGATCTTCAGATTCGAAAATTGAAACACATGCAGGAAGTTTCTGAACTGGAAGATGACTTTGGAGCTAATCATGTTATACTTGTGAAATTGAAAAGTCAAAACAAGTTCATTAATTTGAAACTGGTAAATGTTCAGAAAATTATTTGAACTAGTTTGTACAACATGTCAGTGTGATTTGTTTAAGGTTAACCAAGGTCATTAAGTTGGACTTGGTAGACAAATAATTAATTTGGACCTGAATACTTAAGTGGATTTCTAATTCTGACAAATTCAACAAATGAGGTCAAATGGTAAGTTTGGATTGAAACTGTTATTGTCATATATCTTATATTTAGGTAGAGATTGTGCAGGTAACAGGTATGAGTCCATGAAAGTAGCTAAGCAAGATCCCAGCCTACTGAGAGGGGGAGTCTGAAGTCTTAAAAGTCAGATGCAGTTCCTGGATCTACATTCAAGGGGGAGCTTGAAGGTTGTTAAAGATTCAGATTCTGTGATTCATGCTAGCTGTTGATAGAAGAAGAGAAGATTTGAAGGATGCTTTACAATGTCAAGACAATTTAGGGCAGAGATCGATAGTTCAAGACTAAAGACTGAAGACTGGATGCTAAAGACTTCCTCAACATCCAAGGGGGAGTCTGTTGGTGCACTAATGTCTTTAACTTCGTCTTTATCGAGTCTTATGTCTAGATAGGATAAACTAGCACATAGCAGGATAGAAATTAGGGTTAGTTTGTGTTAAAATGAGTAATTTCGTTTGAATGTGACATTGACCATTTCAAACGAAATTAACAAATTAATTCTGCTTGAAATGGCCAGTGCCACTTTCAAACGGAATTACCTCCACTATATATAGGTGTGCTGGTTCATCATTTAAAACGGAATTAGACCATAGTTTCTGAGTCGAGGTGCTGTCCGTTTGTCATTTGAATCTGTAAAAGATCAGAATCGGTTAATAAGAAGATAATTAGAGGAAAACAAGCTGTGTTACGTAAAATTCATTGATTCCGCCTTTGTTTTTGATGTTGAACTCATCAGATTGACTCGTTAGGGTCACACGACGATCCAACAATTTTCATACAAAACCTTTTGACCATAGATATGTTATATTAGTTAACATGTTTGGATCATATAAATCTGGTCATAACATCACTTTTCCTTAAACATCGCACATATCGTCATTTAACGATTTCAACGCCGTTTCGGCGCGTAGTATGGTTTTAAACCATAACTACCAACCAAGTCTTGTTACCCACTGATTTTATCTATCAGTTTAAATATTTTTACAGTAGTTATATGATATAAACTCAGATTCCCATATTAGCCTTCAAAACTTTGTATCAAATTACCAAAATGCCCCAACATAGCATAGTTTGGTTTTAAACTATAAAACACATATATGTTTGATAACCTACTGATATTATATCATAAATAAAGTGCTTTCGCAGAATGTTTATGGTCATAACATCAGATTGTACGCAAGTTTCTTTTATACAATGTAAAATCACCAAAACGCCCTTATGAGGCATAGTTTGATTTTAATACCTTAACGGGCATACAAGTTGATATCCTACTGATATTATAACTTGTTTAAAGTATATTGGCATATGGAACTTGTTCATGACTCATCCGGTTACTCATTATCGCTTATACGCGTACGGTTAGACTTATGTAACTAGTTTACGTAAGTTTACCGAAACGGGTTTAACCTTATCACCTTTACTTCAAAATCCAGACTTATGTAACTAGTTTATGTTAGTTTACCGATCACCACTTAATCTAGCGTATCGTACCATTTTTAATACTATAAGCTAGCCGGTTTAAGTCTATGACTTAAATAAGACCCGTTAACATTCTAATTGGTTATTTATACCATCATTCCAGACTAGTGCCTTCCGGTAAATTGTACCTACGCTTACTTAATTGAATACGGCTAAGTTATTATAAATCTTAAAATTTAAAACTGGAGCTAGCTCAGGTAAATACTCTTAACATATTTTCCCTTATATGGACTTGGGATACGTTAAAATAATTACCGCATGGTCGGGTATGGGATTCGAAGACCAATGTGTCGGGAATTTCAAATAACCCATTTTAATTCGTATTACTTGACTTAAACATTGGGGATTAATGCGACCGTGTCCTAGATATCCTTGACTCATTTAATTGTAAAGTGGCCACGACCTAAGCACGGGGTGTAGGCATACACCTGACAGATGCGATATTGTTTATTAAATAATTTTATACCCAATATGGGTTTCCCAATAAGGGAATAAGTGGTATGTTGGTTAATCATGAACCAGCATAGTTTCCGAGCCCTGTATGTATGTCAGGTTATGTAAAACTGATAACATGAGATATAGTTTGTCCCAAGTATAAAAGATCTTTCGTGCCTTGTGCACTTAAATCAATTTTTGAAAATGATTTCAAATGTGTCGGTTGATTGTATTTACCAGTGAAAACTGACGTATTTTCAAAAGACTAAGTGATAGATACAAATACGTAAATAGGCTGGAAGCTGCTCGAATTTGTTAGACGAGGAATTTGCAACTCCTTCGCATAAGCCATTAGTCTGATAAACTTCTTTTGTATATAATGATCCGCCTGTGGATTATTATTACAAGCTCGTTTGTACTTATTACTTTGGTATTTTTAGATAATTGAGTTTGTAATAATATTTTATATCCCAAAGACTTCTGATGTGCTATTCTGAGTATGTTTGCCTATGACGATACCAATCTTACATCACGATACTCCCCACCGAGCTGAGCTGTTAATATTGGGGTGTGACAAAAAACTTTTTCTTTGAAAACAATTCGATAACCGATGCTTAAACATAATCCGTTTAATGCAACGTACACACCAGGACGAGGACACAAGATACTAGTACCCTAAATACCATTTACATAACTTAGAAATAAGTTTCGAAGGGTTAGGGATGACGAAAACATGTTTATGCAAGTACGAGGACTATTTCCGACAAACTACGAAAGTCTGCCAATTCTCATAGCAATGTACACTCCGGAACAAGAGTATAAGTTAAACATACGCTAAATATCCTAAACATAACTTAGAAATAAGTTTAGGAGGGTTTGTTTTGTGAAAAATATGCTTATTTGGTCACAGGGACTAAATGCGTCAAAACTGCGAAAGTATGCCATTTCACGTATATTCTGCATTCTGACCATATCCGTACATCCAAATATTTTTGTAATCATTAAAATATTTTGTTTTAGTGATGGGAATGCAAAAATACCATTCGTTTCGCAATTTGGATCGTTTTCGCGTTCGTTACGAATTTCGTCGTAATTAAGGCAAAAACGCAACCATATAACCAAACAAACCGACTTCCATGACATTTTTAGCATAATTCAAGTTAAATATACTTTAACTTCATTATGGATTTTAAAAATGGGCTTAACGGGTGTTAGAAGTGCCAAAACGTGACAAAACAAGTTCAGGGACCAAAGCTGTCAATTTTCAAACTTTTGCCTTGCTGTAGCCTTTACAACTTGGTTTCTTTCCATTGTTTTGCAATATTGTGGGCAATTTAAGTGTTCTCCAAGGCTTGTAAGCTGGTCTACACACTTGGCATGATCTTGTTCTTCCTTGGTGGCCACACAAAACACTTGTCATGATCTTGTTATTCCTTGAACACTATAAATAGCCACCTTCATTTCATTCTTCATTGCTCAATTCTTTTCTTTCTTCACATCTGCTCTAATTGGAGGCTACCACATTGTTGGAGGCTTCCTAATTGAGTTTTCTTCATCCTAGAACACAAGTGAGTGTTCTAACTAGTCTTGTTTATTTATTTTTAGTTATTTCAAGCTAAAAGTCAAACAGTGTTTGACTTTCGGCTGTGACCATGAATTGGTCAAAAAAAAGTTCAATTGAACTTTGCAACGTGGTCGTAATCATGATGATTATAATCCCTTGAGATTATACCTACTGATTACCATGTTTACTAGTCGAAGTGACGAGTCAAAGTTTCAGTCAAAATGCCCGTTTATGTGCATTTTACGACGGAACTATTTTCGGGTATCCAAACACTTTGTTTTGATACCAAATCAGTTTTCTAACTTAGTTAAACATGTTTTGACATGTTTAACTCATCACTTCTAGTTTAGTGCTTATTTAGGGCCGTAAGTTGAGCGGTCTTGACCACCGCTTTGACTTTCGAACCCTGACCCGTTTGGTCGATCATTAGGATCCGACCAAACACATATTGTGACCATAGTTGTATAGGGAATAACCTCCTGAGGTTATACCTTATGGTCACTTCATTTGGTTAGTCGTATGATAGGCTGTTTATATGCCTTTAGAAAATGACCAAATGCCCTTTTTGCGTATAAATTCAATTTAAGCATATGCAACCTAATTTTTGACACTTAAACTGATACTGCAACTATATTAAACATGTTTAGGCATATAAGACTTACCATAGGACTAGTTTGACCATCCGAACGTGTTTTTAAGCAAATGCCACGTTAAAGTAGCGTAAACTACCTTAACGGGTCATAACGAGTCAAAAGCACTTAGGATTCATTCAAAATCAGAATATAGGCTTTGTTAACCCATTTTATATGAGTTCCAACACTCATTTGGTTTATAAGACCTCATTCTATCAATTTCCTCGATTTATGTCCCGTTACACTAACATAGTATCCGATACACTAGGAACTACCTCAACACTTGAACACTTGATCATTTGAGCTTTGTTATATCATTTGAACAAGACCTATACGCAATCCCAAGTGAGTACATAGTCCCCTCTTTTATGCTTTTCAAATGTTTTGGAGTGATTCATATGTGTGATCGATTTATTTTCAAATGTATGGCATATATGTGTTTACTAAGTGCTTTTATGTGTATTATTCTGATTATGCAAAGACGCTGATTAACCAAATCCTTATAGTATCCATCTATCTTCATAGATTAATTCTTATAGGATGTTTAAAGTGCTAATATTGAAGTCCTTGAGTGGATTTAATTGTGTACTTTAATGCGTATGTGACAAGACGATGTGATGAAAACCGGATCCTTGTAGTATCTACCTATCTTCATAGTTAGATACTCGTGGGATGTTTAAAGTACAATTGAAGCCCTTGTGTGGATTCATTGTGTACTTTAATGCGTGTTTACAAGTTGGTGATAAGTTGACGATTTATGTGTTTATGTGGTTAGTTGTGATTTAGATAACGAAACGAGTGTAATACCATAAGAACATGGTGGATACGCCGCTGGTACTTCCTATATATAAGTGTTCTTATTGTATTACTCTTGTAGCATTACCCGAATCACTTTAGGATTTATGTGTTCAATTGATTCAATGTTCAAGTATCTAAATCGTTGTAGAATCTTCCATATCTTCATATGTTAGATTCTTAGAAGGATATCCAAAGTATTATGATTATAAATCATTGACTTGATTTTAGTAATACTCACACAAGTTATGACAGATTTCAATATTGTTATTATTAATCCTTGATTGGATTTCTAGTAACACACTCACAAGTTTTATGACGATTTCAATGTGACTACAAAGTACAATTTTCAACGGCATAAAAATTACCTAGTAATAATCATATTACCATATAAAAACTCTTTGTCACAAGTTTTCACAATCAAGATAATGTATTGCAATACTAAACCTTTTGCCTTCCTTTGGCTTCAAGATTTCATTTTCAATTGACAACTCTTGTAGTTATCAAAGTATTGCAATACCAAGCTTTTTGCCATTTATTTGGCTAACAAAACCTATGTACTCGCAAGCTTTATTGCTGACTCTCATTTTTACATATGTTTCAAGTTTTCGATTATTCAAGCATGCCACGCGTAGGATTGCATCCTGGCCTTTGACTTCTTTAAACTAAAGAAGATTACATGTATTCTATGTTTTGTAAAACAATGTTAACAATAATGAAACAATTTAGTACCAGTTGTTGTGAGCAATTTGTAACGTGACTCCCCGATATTTCCGCCGCGTGTTACGCAATTGGGGTGTTACAAAAACCTTCACGTTGAACCGTATATTCAAGTAAGTGTCCATTAAGGAACGCGGTCTTGACATCCATTTTCCATATCTCATAGTCATAATACGCAGCAATGGCAAGTCGAATTTTAATAGACTTAAGCATGGCTACTAGCGAGAAGGTTTCCTCATAATCAATTCCTTGAGTCTGAGTGAACCCTTTCGCTACAAGCCTTGCTTTGTAGGTTTGCACATTTCCATCCATGTCATTCTTCTTCTTGAAGATCCATTTGTTTCCTATAGTGTCACACCCCGACCACGTTAAAACAACAAACCGTGGCGGAAACGTCGGGGAGTGTTGTAACAGAATCATCGTTTCACAACCATGGTAATTAAAAGTTTCGTTTTATTGATTCATTAAGTAATGTACATTGTCTTTAAACCAAAACAACAAAATTAAACATCGTCTACTATCGTTTTTAGGTCACTAAGGCCACGTCCAAATCCTAAGAGAACATGCTCCCTAGCAATCATCACGCAACATCACCTGAAACATATGTAAAAACAAAGTCAGCAAAGAAATGCTGGCGAACACATAGGTTTTGTAAGAGTATCGAAATTATGGCTCGTGTATATATATTGCAATACCTTGAAAACCTTGTTTTGAAAAGTATATAATATTGCAACATGATTAACCAACTTAAATCAAGATGGTTATTATTTATAAAATCTTGTAGCCATGATTCCTAACTCAAAGACTTTTGTTTTAATAAACCAATCCGTAAAACATCTCGTTAAAAACTCGTTAATAAAACTCGTATGGTTTATATCATTTCGAAAACCTCGTTGTGTGACATCGTTTCAAATCGTTTCCCAAGTGAACTAAATAATGACATGCAATGTAATATGATAGAAGCACTTATATATAAGATGTACCAGCAGCGTATCTACCATGATTCTATCATGCTACACCCGTCCCATTATCTAATCACTACCCAAAAGCAATCGTTCGTTCAAATCGTTTATTTCGTTTAGGTCGTTCCAAATCATTTAATTCGTCCCAAAATCATTTTTGTTTTAATTGTGAAACTACTTATGGTCGTCTCGCTAATAACATTCAAACCTTCGTGACTCGACTACCTCGTTTATTGTATTAACAAACCACCAAAGGGTGAGTTAACAATCACAGATTCGGTCGTTACCTACGTAACCCCCACACATAACCATGGGTGTAGTCTGATAACGGGATTTGTCAGATCCTATGGTACCATAACCTAATACTGGTCGGTTCGAACAAAATTAATGAATGTCATTCGTTATGTAACTACAACCAACAAGTTCGTTCACATTATTGAAATCGTTATTAGTTTAATATAAACCATCTCTATCGTTTTTGAAACCATCGTTTAAATATCGAAATCGTTTTAATACATATGAATCACCCCAAAACAATTGAAAACAGTAAAATAGGGGAACTATGTACTCACATTGAATAGAAGGGTATCCTTGATCTAAAGAACTTAGCGAAGCTCAGACAAACCAAGGAAATTCAAGTAGTACCTAGTAATCGGATCACTAGTAATTAAATTGACACCTAAATCGGAAGATCGGACAGAATGAGGTCTTGTAAACCAAATGAGTGTTGGAACTCATGTGATATAGTTTAACAAAGCCTACATTCTAAATCAGAACCTAACCAAAGTGCTTTCGACCCGTTACGACCCATTAAGGTAGCTTACGCTACTTTAACGCGTCGTTCACGCAAACGCGCGTTCGATACGTCTAACTAGTCCTATGACAAGTATTATATGCCCTAACATGTTTAAATAAGTTGCATAATCAGTTAAGTGACAAATGTTTAGGTTACATATGCTTAAAATCCAATTATGCATGAAAGGGTATTTTGGTCATTTACCTAAGGCATATAAATTACCTATCATATAACTACTTAAACTATGTGACCATAAGGTATAACCTCGGAAGGTTATTCCCTATGCAACTATGGTCACTAAACATGCTTGGTCGGATCCTAATGATCGACCAAACGGGTCGAGTTTGAAAGTCTAAGCGGTGGTTTAGACCGCTTGACTTACGACTCTAAACAAGCACTAAACTAAGAGTGACGAGTTAAATATGTCAAAACATGTTTAACCTACTTAGAAAACTGATTTGGTATCAAAACAATGGGTTTTCATACCCGAAAATAGTTTCGTTGCAAAATGCGTGCTAAAACGCATTTTGACCGAAACTTTGACTCGTCACTACGCCTAGTTAACGTGGTAATCAGCAGGTATAATCGCTAAGGATTATAACCATCGTGATTACAATCACGTTGCAAAGTTCAATTGAACTTTGACTTGACCAATTGATGGTCAAAATAGAAAGTCAAACTGTTGGCCAAACTGTTTGACTTTCTGCTTAAACATAAAGAATAAGCATGAAAGAAGACTTACAATAGGTCCTAGCTATCTTTTCTACCAAGAATAAGTTTCCAATCAGATTAGAAAGCTCCAATTCATATTGTAGAGAAGAGAATGAGGAAATGAGCAAATGAAATGGAAATTGGCCATGCTATTTATACTTGTTGCAACTTCACAAGATCAAGACACATGGATTGTGTAGCCTCCAAGCAATGATCATGTCCATACAAGTGTTAGGAGCAGATTCAAAGCCTTGGGGAAGAGATAACTTGGCTACCACACAAAGAGTTTGCATACACAGCCCCTAAAGTTCAAACAGAATGCTGAAATTGGAAATCTAGTCACTGGGCTATTCATACGGGCCGCGTAAGAATAGGGAGGGGGCTTACGCGCCCCGCCTGGGCTCCCCAGTTCAGCACAAGTTTGATAATTGACAATTCAGGTCCATGTACTTGGTTTAAGCTTATTTCTAAGCTCTGTTTAGGTTATTTATGGTATGTTTAGCTTATGATCAAGTTCCGGACTGTTCAATACCATATGAATTGGTATAGTTTCGTAGTTTAACACAAATAGTCCCTGCGACCGAATAGACTTGTTTTCAACACACCAAACCATCCAAAACTTATTTCTAAGTTATGTAAATGTTATTTTAGGTATGTTAAGCCTATGTCACTATTCCGGAGTGTTTATCGCGTTAAACTGACTGCGTTTACGCACCAGTTTGCGTATAACTTTCCAGAAAGCGATTTAAAGCTTGAAATCGAATCGAATCAATTCATAAAATCATCAAACACAATACATACATAAAACACGTATAATAACACCAAAGCACATAGTTTTATTGATAATTAACATTGTTTTGCATTGTACATCGATTACAGAGCACAGTTGTCACAGTCTCCCCTACTTTAGGAAATTTCGTCCCGAAATTTTAACTAGAGGAAACTTGTGAGAACAATTGCAGATATTTCGCCTTCATTTGGTCCTTACATTCCCAAGTAAACTCTGGGCCACGTTTGGATTCCCAGCGAATCTTGACCAAATGAATTCGTTTGTTCTTCAACTGTTTGTATGTACGGTCCACTATCTCCACCGGTTTCTCGACAAAATGCATCGTTTCATCGATTTGGATCTCGTCGAGAGGAATGCGAAGATCCGCGTCAGCTAAACACTTTCGCAGATTGGACACGTGAAAAGTTGGATGAATATTTCCAAGCTCTGGAGGTAGCTCTAGTCGATAGGCAACCTTTCCAACCCTTTCATCAATCTTAAATGGTCCAACATATCGTGGTGCAAGTTTTCCTTTCTTTCCAAATCTCACCACTCCCTTCCAAGGTGACACCTTGATTAGGACATGGTCTCCGACTCGAAATTCTAAGGGCTTGCGTCGTAAATCCGCATAACTCTTTTGACGGCATCTAGCTGTCACAAGATTATCGCGAATTTTCTTGATTTTGTCTGTTTTTTCCAGAACAAGCTCCGGTCCAGTAAGCTGAGCTTCACCGGTCTCGTTCCAACAAACAGGTGAACGACATTTTCGACCGTAGAGAGCTTCGAATGGTGCCATATTAATGCTAGCATGATAACTATTGTTGTAGGAGAACTCGATCAGTGGAAGATGAGAATCCCAATTACCACCAAAGTCTATCACGCATGCTCTAAGCATATCCTCCAAAGTTTGAATCGTCCTCTCAGATTGTCCATCTATTTGGGGATGATAAGCAGTGCTTAGATTTAGTTGGGTTCCCATGGCAGATTGCATGGCCTTCCAAAAATGAGATGAAAATCGAGCATCACGATCGGATATGATATCCAAAGGAACACCATGTCGTGATACAATCTCATCAACATAAATCTTTGCAAGTTTATCAGCAGATAGATCCTCGCGAATCGGAATAAAATGAGCTGACTTCGTTAATCAGTCGATAACAACCCATATAGCATCATGACCTTTAGATGTACGCGGTAATTTAGTGATGAGATCCATTGCAATGTTCTCCCACTTCCAAACCGGTATCTCTGGTTGTACAAGCAAACCAGAAGGTCGTTGATGTTCAGCCTTGACTTTGAGACAAGTTAGGCATTTCAATACATACAAGGCAACATCTTTCTTCATACCAGGCCACCAATACTGAGTACGAAGGTCCTTGTACATTTTATCAGCACCGGGATGGATAGAATATCAAGACTTGTGAGATTCGTCCATCACTAAAGTGCGGAGATCTTCTT
>JARYGA010037595.1:0-28994 GCA_030545235.1 Helianthus tuberosus
TCTGTCTTACAATAGAACTCCTGAAGAAAGAACAACTTTTCGCTAAATTCTACAAGTGCGAATTTTGGCTTAAAGAAGTTCAATTTTTGGGACACGTCTTTAACGAACAAGGTATTCATGTAGATCCTGCCAAAATCAGTGCGATTAAGGATTGGGATACACCTACTACTCCTACCGAGGTTCGTTCATTTCTTGGTCTCGCGGGTTATTACCACCGTTTAATCGAAAACTTATCCAAGATCGCGGTTCCTCTCATAGCTTTAACTCAAAAGAGTAAACCTTTTGAGTGGGGACCCAAACAGGAAGAAGCTTTTCAGACCTTGAAGCAGAAACTCTGCGATGCACCTATCTTATCTTTACCTGAGGGCAACGATGATTTTGTCGTATACTGTGATGCATCCAATTTAGGCCTTGGCTGCGTTCTCATGCAAAGAAACAAAGTCATAGCCTATGGATCAAGACAGTTGAAGGTACACGAGAAAAAATACACGACCCATGATCTTGAGTTAGGTGCAGTAGTTTTTGCTCTCAAAATCTGGAGACACTACCTGTACGGTACAAAGTGTGTAGTGTTCACTGACCACAAAAGTCTCCAGCATATCTTCAATCAGAAAGAACTAAACATGAGGCAACGACGATGGCTTGAACTCCTAAACGACTATGATTGCGAAATTCGCTACCATCCTGGTAAGGCGAATGTCGTGGCTGAAGCATTGAGTCGTAAGGAACGTGTCAAGCATCACTGTGTTCAGGTTCGATCTGATATTCAAACCCGCATTTCTCAGGCTCAACATACTTGTGTTGCACAAGACTTGATGGGTAAAGAATTACCATATCATATTAAACCTGATCTTGAACTAAAAGACAATGGATTATATCATTTCATGGTCCGTTTGTGGGTCCCAAGTCAAGACAATCTTCACACCTTGTTAATGGATAAAGCACATAAGTCTCGTTATTCTATCCATCCTGGTGCAGACAAAATGTATAAGGATCTTCAAACCCAGTATTGGTGGCCGGGTATAAAGAAAGACATTGCCTTATATGTATCCAAATGCCTTACTTGTCTTAAGGTTAAAGCAGAACATCAACATCCCGCTAGATTATTGCAGCAACCAGAGATACTGGTTTAGAAATGGGAAACATTGCTATTAATCTAATTACCAAATTACCATGCACTAAGAAAGGTCATGACGCCATTTGGGTGGTCGTTGATCGTCTAACAAATTCTGCACATTTCTTACCTATCCATGAGGATTTATCTGCTGACAAACTTGCCAAGATATACGTAGATGAGATTGTATCTCGACATGCTGTTCCTTTGAATATTATATCCGACAGAGATGCTCGATTCTCGTCTCACTTTTGGAAAACCATGCAAACTGCCATGGGAACCCAACTTAATTTGAGCACAGCTTATCAACCTCAAACGGATGGTCAATCTGAAAGAACAATCTAGACACTGGAGGATATGCTTAGAGCTTGTGTGATCGATTTTGGTGGTAGCTGGGATTCGCATCTACCGTTGATCGAATTCTCCTAGAACAATAGTTATCACTCTAGCATCAACATGGCTCCTTTCAAAGCTTTATACGGTCGAAAATGTCGTTCACCGGTCTCCTAGAATGAGATAGGTAAAGCTCAGCTTACTGGACCTGAACTCATTCTAGAGACTACAGATAAGGTCAAGAAGATTCGTGATAACCTATAGACAGCTAGAAGCCGTCAAAAGAGTTACACGGATCGACGACGCAATACCTTAGAATTTCAAGTCGGTGATCACGTCCTACTCAAGGTATCCCCTTAGAAAGGTGTGATTAGATTTGGAAAGAAAGGAAAACTTGCACCACGATATGTTGGACCATTCAAGATCGTTGAAAGAATCGAAAAAGTAGCCTACAGACTAGAGCTACCTCCTGAACTTGGAAATGTTCATCCAACTTTTCACGTGTCCAATCTCAAAACGTGTTTAGCTAATGAGTACCTCCACATACCTCTTGATGAAATTCGTGTTGATGACACGATGCACTTCGTTGAGAAACCTGTGGAAATCATGGATCGTAAAGTCAAAAAGCTCAAACGCAAGTGCATACCAATTGTCAAAGTTCGCTGGGAATCTAAATGTGGACCAGAATTTACTTGGGAACGTGAAGATCAAATGAAGGCAAAATATCCACATCTATTCTCACAAGTTTCCTGTAAATAAATTTCGGGACGAAATTTCCTAAAGTAGAGGAGACTGTGACATATGTGCTTGTGTAATCATTGTATAACTCCGAACAATTCAAATATCAATAAAAAAATGTGTTTTGATCCCAATATTTGTTTATTTATGTTTGACATTTTGCACATTTTGATTTTTGTTTGATTTTAAACTCTAAATCGCTTTCTTGAAAGTTATACGCAAACTGATGCGTAAACGTAATCATTTTAATGCAAAAAACACTCCAGAACAGTGACACAAGCTTAACATACCTTAAATAACCTTTACATAACTTAGAAATAATTTTTAAAGGGTTTGGTATGGCAAAAACAAGTTTATTCGACTACAGGGACTATTTGCATCAAACTGCATAAGTCTGTCGTTTCGTATGGCAACGTACATTCCGAAACATGATCATAAGCTAAAAATACCCTAAATAACCTTAACATAGCTTAGAAATAAGCTTTGAGGGGTTTGGTATGCGAAAATGCGCTTATTTGATCACAGGGACTAAAAGCGTCAAAATCTGCGTAAGCTTGCATTTACGCGCATATCTTACGTTCTGACCATATCCGAGCATCCACAATTTTTTTTGTAATCACTAAAATATTTTATTTTAGTGATAGGAATGCAAAAATACCATTCTTCGCTTAATTTGGATCGTTTTCGCGCCCGTTCGAGTTCCGTCGTAATTAACCAAATAACGAGACCATACGACCAAACGAACCGACATCCGCAATATTCCCAAGCATATTTCAAGTCTCCTAAACTTTAACGTCCTTGTAGAGCCTTGAAATTGGCTTAACGGAGGTTAAATACGTCAAAAATACACTCATGTGTGTGCAGGGACTGAAAATGTAATTTTTGAAACTATATGTTATCCTCGCTCTACACGACGGCCAAGAGGGCCTTCTTTCGCGCCACGCGATGGCTTGCTGTCGACAAAAACTTCATGTTCAGCTGCCAGCTTGTTTCTTGGTGGTTTCCATGCTATTTTTCTTTGTTTTGACACCAAGTTAACACCTTTGCAAGGCTTTAAACCACAACCAAACACTTGTAGGGTCAAGATAGTTCCTTGGAGGTTACACAATACACATGTCATGATCCTACAACCTTCCAACTACAATAAATAGCCTTGAATTCTCATTCCTACCTTGCTTATCCTTCCTTTCTTCTCTCTAAAACTCTAAGTGGAGGCTACCATCTATTGGAGGTCACCTACCTGAGTTTCTAGTGCATATTTCTAGCCTTTGAACATCTTGTAAGTGTTCTTTCATGGCTAGTTATTTATTTTCAGCTATTAAAAGCTGAAAGTCAAACAGTTTGACTAATTGTTTGACTTTCGGTTTTGACCATCAATTGGTTGAATCAAAGTTCAATTGAACTTTGCAACGTGATTGTAATCACGATGGTTATAGTCCCTAGTGATTATACCTACTGATTACCACGTTGACTAGTCGTAGGGACGAGTAAAAGTTTCAGTCAAAATGCGCGTTTATGTGCATTTTGCGACGGAACTATTTTTGGGCATCGAAACACTTTGTTTTGATACCAGATCAGTTTTCTAACTTAGTTAAACATGTTTAACTCGTCACTACTAGTTTAGTGCTTATTTAGGGTCGTAAGTCAAGCGGTCTTAACAACCGCTTAGACTTTCGAACCCGACCCGCTTGGTCGATCATTAGGATCCGACCAAATATATTAAGTGATCATAGTTATATAGGGAATAACCTATTGAGCTTGTACCTTTTGATCACTTAGGTTGGTTAGTTATTCGTTAAGTCTCTTATATGCCCATTGAAAATGACCAAAATGCCATTTTTGAGCATAAATTCATTTTTAACATATGTAATCAAGTTTTTGACATCTAAACTGATTTAATAACATTTTTAAACATAATTGGGCATTTAAAACTTAACATATGACATAAATAACCATCCAACCTTAGTTTTACGCAAACGGCACGTTAAAGTAGCTTAAACTACCTTAACGGGTTGAAACGGGTCAAAAGCACTTAGGATAACTTTCTAATCAGAATGTTAGGTCTATTAAATCATGCCATATGAGTTCCAATACTCATTTGATTTATAGAACTTCATTCTATCCTATCTCCCGATTTAGGATCCGATTATTAACATAGTTACCTATACTAGGTGTCGTTTGATTCCGTGATCCTACAAGCTTTAATTGGTCTTTACCTCAATACTATTAAGCAATCCCAAGTGAGCACTTAGTCCCCTCTTTTACCGCTTTAAAATATGTTGGAGTGATACACATGTGCCTATTTGTTACTTTCGTGCTTTTCATGCTTTTATGACATATGCTTGTTATGTTCACTTAGTACATATATAGTACATGATTTCAATTATGCTTTGCTATATATGTTGACTGAGCATGCTAGCACATTGATTTCATAGACACTTTTGCTGCATATGTTTACTCAGCATATAAGCACATCGATTTACATTATATTTCTGTTGCATATGTTTACTCAACATATGGGCACATTGATTTCATGAACATTTCTACTTCGTATGTTTACTTAGCATACTTAGTACATGGTTTTCACATAACATGCTTAAATTGGTTATGACAGTTGGTATGTTTAACGGGACAATAATAGATTCATTAACAGGGATCACGCCGCTCGATAGTATGTAATGGTACCATAGGACTTGACAAATCCCGTTCCTCACTTCCTAGGTTTGTTTGGAAGTAGGGAATGACAAAATCTGAAAACATTTTTGATAAACCTTTAACTTGTTAAGGGTTTATCCGACAGTCTCAAGGCTTGAATGTATGCGATAAACATTACTACATAAATGTTTGTATCCATAAAGCATTGGTTTTTGCAAAACATAACATTTGATTTAAACTTACGTTTATTCAAAGACATTGTTTTGTACATTTTACATATGGTTTGAGTAAATACTCTTTATTCGCCATACATGACATTGGTTACACATTGACATTATACATATGGTTTGAGTAAATACTCTTTACTTGCCATACATAACATTTGATTATACAAGACATGGTTTACACTTAACATTGGACATTGTTTACACATAACATTTTGACATTGGTTTAAACAAGACATTTTTGGTGGTTATTGATAAGTGATTTAAATAACGAGGCGTGTGTAATATGATAAAAGCATGGTGGATACGCCGCTGATACTTCCTATATATATGTGCTTTTATTATATTACATATCGTAGCGTTATCTAAACCACTTCGACAGAGACATGATACATTTTATACAAAGACACAACATTGTTTTACAAATGACATATTTTATACAAATTCATTTTTACTTGGTTATTTATTTAACCATGCATTATTCTTTTATATCATCTGATTTTCATATCGATTTTCACATGATTTTATAAAAGAAAAACATTTTACAAGGTTCATGACTACTTTTTGTTAAACACTTCTTTTAACTACAAGTCATGAATTGTTCATCAACAAAACCTATATATCTCACAGGCATTTTTTTGCTGACGTACCTATTTTCACATGTGTTTCAAGAGCTAATGTTTGAGGTTGATCATGCTACACTTAGGCGGACTCAGGCCTTAGTGACTTAAAACTATGAAAGACAGTTTAATTTATGTTATGTTACAGTTTAATTCCAAGACAATGTAAACACTTTAATTAATAAAACCAAACTTTAAGTACCATGTGTTGTGAAACAATAATTATGTCGCTCGACTCCCTGACGTTTCCACCGCGGTTTGTTATTTTACGCGGTCGGGGTGTGACAAGTATTATATGGTTATAAGTATTCCCATGTGTAGGTATACTCGTATTATGAGTAAGTTGATTATTTCTCTTTGTATTCTCATATTATGTATAACACTTGTATGAGGGTATTTTTACCAAGTGTTAGTAGCGTATGTTGGCATGTATTTGTACGTATAGGGATACGTATTTTCTTGTATTTATTAAGTATTTCATACTTAATACATATTTAATTATTTCCGGAATATTGTTTTTGCACAACTAACAATAAATATTCTTGTATTCTTAAAATATATATATTTTAAGATATGTTCATAGAAAATATCTATATTTTGACTTGGTAAATATAAATATTCACATATATCTTAAAAATAATTTGTTTTTAAGATCAAGGCTAGAAAAATATATATTTTTAGTTTCCACCAAAATAATATATTTTTAAGTTGTTTATGAAAATAAATATTTTCATACACTCAAAAATAATATACTTTCAAATTTGACAAAATATGACATATTTTTATACTACTTGTAAAAATACATACTTTGTCTTTTGTCCGGTTTAGGAAATACCGTTTATCAAGCTTTCTTATAATCCAACTTTAATTCCGGAATATTTATATAATGTGTCCATTAATCCGAATGTCCAATATTTGTGTATAAGATATATATTCGTATCCTTGTAATTCTTGTAATTTTTAAATTACAATCTTTTGGTATTTGTGTGATATATTATTTCAAGTTCCTAAGTTTTAATATAACTAATACAAATAATATACACATAGCACATAATTCATGTGATCTCTAAATATATATTATCCTAAATATATATTTAGTCATTTTTTTTTTAAAACCAACCTCCATTACTTATATTTTTATACCAAAAATTATGGGAAGTTTTATATTTAAAACTTTTAATCAAGTTTACTTGTAAGAACTTGTTAAAAACATATTTTTTTAAGTGTTTAGATTTAATAAAAATTTTGCCATAGTTTCCTTTGTAAAATGGAGGTTTTCATGCTTTCAAGCATATCATTTTCTTTTTAAAATCATCAACAAATCATCCGTCACAATTTACAAGCCTATTATATGCATAAAATGCATTCTTAATGAAGATATGAACTTGAAATTTTGTAAAAACTTGTAGTCTTTTAACAAGGTATTTAACAAGTTCCTTTAATCTTAAAAACATGGTCTATTTCTTAATATGAATCATTTTGTAAAAACTCCATCTTTACAACTTGTGATCCATTTTTGTAGAAATTTATTTTCTTCAACTTTTTATGTTCTAATTACTTCAACAATCTCATTTTCACATATGTAATAAGTTCACTTATTTTTAAAAATCAAAACCATGTTCATCATGTAGTAAACTTTGTTCTTTGAAACTTTAATATTTCAAATCTTTCATTTTTCATGAACTTCACTTTGTAAGTACCACATTCTACACTAAATCATGCTTACTTTTCAAGTTCATTCTTCTCATAATACACACTTAACATAGATCTTTCAAGATCCATCAACATACTTGTTAGATCATGTGTTTAATCATCATCTAACAATTATTTATGTTGTGTTCATCACCATACACACAACAATCATTAAACAACTTCATCACATAGCATAAACAATTTGTTTTCTTATGATTCTTAGTTTGATTCAAGTGTTCTTCTTCTTGGTTTTGTAAGATCTTTCATTTTCTTAGTTACACACATGTTACATCTACTAAGACATGATGAAAAATGAGTTCTCAAGAGACTTACTACTAGCTCAAGGCTAGGGAAGTGGGTAGAGAAACAAGATGAAGATGATGAGACAAATATAATGGTTAAAAGCTCCCTAATGAGGTCCTTCAATTTCCAACACTTGACACCTTCTTAGAAAGCCTTGATACACCTTGTGAGAGCCTTGGAATTGCTAGGAGTTGAATGAAAAAGAAGATGGGGGTGGGGGTGGTCTTCGGCCGAGAACAAGGAGAGGGGAAGAGAGTGTTTTTGTGATGTGGTAAATGTTAGAAATGAGGGAGTTTAGGTGCAGATAAGGTTTTTAACTTGTTGGTCCATAAGTTCCCTCCAAACTATTGACCATGGGATCTCTAGATGGAATCTTTGACTAACAATGGGTTAGTCAACATCTCTAGGTGGTGGGGTCCCTTAGGGGACAGTCATGGGGGGGGGGGTATGGTTTTGATTAAAATTTTGTTAAGTGTTAGAAAGTATGATAATAAGGATGATTAGTTAGGAAGTTTAAGTGTTTAGATTTTTTTGATACATAACATTGTGTTTACGACCATAATTAGCTTCATGTCCTAAAAATGTTGTTAACTAGTTCACATGATGCTTCTAGTGGTGTTCGGGTGTTCGTTTAGTCATCAGATCACTTAAATGATCAATATTAATAACTTTTATGGCGTATTGTGTTATTATATCATGAGAGTGTTTCCATCACTTTTTAAGTTATTCTGAACATTTTGACGTTATTTCTGATTATTACATAAGTTGAAAAATGCTGAATTTTTGCTGAATTATGTTGTTTTGGCTAGTTTTGGGCAGTTTCTAGTGTTCTCTTGTCTCTCGGAAAGCAGTAACATAAACCCTTAATTTCTCACATGAGGTTTAGGGTAATTTTGGTTCTGGGACTCAATCTGTGTCCTAATCATGTTGTTTGTCTGAGTACTAAACTTCTGTCAGCACTTACTAGCTTATCTGATAAGTGTGCTAGTTTTTTATGTGCACTGTCTAACTGTTTCAAGTCGCGACCAATAAAAACAAGTATCATGCATCAAGAAACGTTTTTGTGAGTTCTTTAAACATAATCCATGAAATCATGCACATCATAAGTTCAAAATACACAACCATATAATATTTAACACTGTTCGCATTGTACGAAAATTACTCAAAAAGTGCCAGTTGTCACATTCTCCCCCCGTTAGAAGAATTTCGTCCTGAAATTCAAGCTGCGCTATTGGTTTCAGGGGAGTTTTGAAACAAGTGAGGGTACTTAGACTTGATTTGATCTTCACGTTCCCATGTAAACTCTGGACCGTGACGTGAGTTCCAACGAACTTTGACTAGCTTTATACGACCTCTCCGTGTATTGTGGACCTTCCAGTCCGTAACCTCAACAGGTTCTTCGGTAAATTGGAGTTTGTTGTTGACGTGAATCTCATCTGCTGGAATGACGACTGTTTCCTGAGTAATACTTTTCTTGAGATTAGACACCTGAATCGTGTTGTGTACATTGTTGAGTTCTTCTGGAAGCTTTAACTTGTATGAAACGGTTCCAATTTTCTCCAGAATTTCGAAAGGTCCAATGTAACGCGGGTTCAACTTTCCACATTTTCCAAATCTTACTACGCCCTTCCAAGGCGAGACTTTCAACAATACCATGTCTCCAACCTCAAATTCTAATGGTTTGTGTCGTTTGTAGGCGTAGCTCTTCTGTCTATCACGAGCCGTCTTGATACGGTCTCGTATTTGGGCAATCTTGTCTGTGGTTTCCTGAACCAATTCTGGGCCGATGAGTTGTTTATCTCCGGTCTCCGCCCAACAGAACGGGGACCGACACTTTCGCCCATTCAAAGCTTCAAACGGGGCGGCCTGGATACTAGTGTGATAGCTATTATTGTGGGAAAACTCCACTAAGGGCAAGTGAGTATCCCAACTTCCACCCAAATCCATCACACAAGCACGTAACATGTCCTCCAAAGTTTGTATCGTCTGCTCGCTTTGGCCGTCCGTTTGTGGGTGAAAGGTCGTGAAAATATTCAATTGAGATCCAAAGGCCTTCTAAAACGTTTGCCATATCCTTGACACAAAACGACCATCTCGGTCGGATATGATAGAAACAGGCACTCCATGACGTTCTACGATCTCCTTGAGGTATATTTTTGCCAGTTTCTGGGTGCTGTCTTTCTCACTGATCGGTAGAAAATGCGCGGACTTTGTGAGTCGGTCAACAATTATCCAAATCATATCATGGCCTCTTTGGGTCCTCGGTAACTTAGTAATGAAATCCATCGAGATTTGTTCCCATTTCCATACAGGAATCTCAGGTTGTTGCAACAGCCCTGATGGCTTCTAATATTCCGCCCTAACCTTGGCACATGTAAGGCAGTTACCCACGTAAGTAGCAATATCGGCTTTCATCTTAGGCCACCAATAAAAATCCTTCAAGTCTTGGTAAATTTTGTCTGATCCCGGATGTATAGAGTACCTTGACTTATGCGCTTCATCCAAAATAAGCGTGCGTAGATCACCGAAGACTGGAACCCAAATTCGCTCCATGAAGTACAATCTTCCATCTTCCCTTGGCACCAATTGCGCTTCCATTCCACGCAAGGATTCGGATTATAGATTATCCGGTTTAAGTGCTTCCTGTTGAGCCTCGTGAATCCGAGTAGTGAGATCAGTTTGTATGGTCATCTCTAAGGCTCGCACCCTTAGGGTCTTTGCACGCTCCTTGCGACTCAAGGCATCTGCTACGACGTTCGCCCTGCCCGGGTGATACTTTATCTCACAATCGTAATTGTTCAATAGCTCGACCCATTTTCGTTTCCTCATGTTTAAGTCTTTCTGATCGAAAAAGTGCTGCAAACTGTTATGGTCTGTAAAGATTGTGCAACGAGTCCCATACAAGTAGTGACGCCAAATCTTCAACGCGTATATCACAGCACCTAGCTCAGGGTCGTGCGTGGTATAGTTCTTCTCATGCACCTTCAACAGACGAGATGCGTATGCGATGACTTTGTCCCGTTGCATTAACACGCAACCAAGACCTTGTCGAGAAGCATCACAATAAACCACAAAACCATCGGTACCGTCAGGTAAGGACAAAATAGGTGTGTCACAAAGTTTATCTTTCAACAGTTGAAAAGCCGCTTCTTGTTTTTCACCCTAATCAAATTTCTTATTCTTCTGGGTTAGGGTCGTTAGCGGTTAGGCAATCTTTGAAAAGTCCTCTATGAATCGTCTGTAATAGCCAACTAACCCTAGAAATTGTCACACCCTGACTTTTGCGGAAGCGTATACGTGTGACTAGATCGGTTTTCATTGCATTCGATTATAATAAACAACTATATGATCAAAATGATGTTCATCCATTCATAAAGTTCAAAATATTACAAACACCAGTCATTTAAGTTTCAAACAACACAACCTCTGATTTAGTTTACAAACCAACAAAAGTGGATGACATCTAAACTTGAAATTTACATCCCGAAACAACACCAGCACCTAAGATCCAACTTGTTTCCTGAAATATATGTAATTTTGAAAACATCAACAAAAGTTGAGCGAGTTCATGCGTTTCGTATGAGTACTGATAAACTTGTAAACATTTGAGAGACTTCTTTGAAAACAGGTATGAAAAGCGTCTATGAACAGATCAATTAATGTTTTGCAAGGACATTAATGTATGTGAAGACATAGGGAGTACTCATTCCGAGTAGACTATTATTAGTGTCGAATCCCCTCGACTGTGTGAATCCCCCTCGACTGTGTCAAATCACCTTGACTGTGTCAAATCCCCTTTACTGTATCAAATCACCTTGACTGTGTCAAATCACCTTGAACGTTGTTGAATCACCTCGACTGGGACACTAAAGCACTCTAAGTGGTCACATAAGGACCATGAGTGGGGCTCGGCCGTACCCGTTAGATCTAACCTTTGTCCATGATTCTTATGAGAGTTAATGGCATTTCACTTCTAGCCTATGCTCACATGATCTAATAGTTCATTTCATAGCCAAATCATACCATTTAAACATATGTAACATGAATTTCACCCCCGAGAGTTATAAATCCGAAAAAAGTTAAGAGAAAAGGGGGGACATGAACTCACAAGTTTGCGTCCTGCTATGTCGTATACTCAAAGGTCCTTCTATGAGTCGTACAACTACCTACACACGTGCCATGTTTTATTAGACGTTTAGGTCGTGTAACGACTCTTTGTCTTAGTTGTTCATTAAGACTTGTTTTGGAAATCTTGGTATACTTTGAGTTATATCTTTAATGTACATTATATAATTCCAAAGTATATAATTATTAGTTAAAATAATAATATTTTAACTTAAATTATATTTATTCCATTGTTAGAAAATATTGTCAAAACATTATATTTTTAACTTGGTTTATTATGTATTTCCACACATGTATTTTCCCAAGTATGGGTGTACTTGTATTTGTGTATTTTCTTACTTGTGTATTTTGCCAAGTATTGATGGTGTATTCCGGTGTGTATTTGTACGTACGAGCATACGAATTTTCTTGTATTTATTAAGTATTCTTATACTTAATTTTGTATTAAATTTTCTGGAATATTATTTTTAATCAACTAAAAATCACCAATTTATTTTCTTAAAATATATGTATTTTAAGAAAACTTTTATAGAAAAAAAAATAATTATAACTTTGCTTGGCAAAAATAATTTAATTTTCATTTAACCTCAAAAATAATATACTTTCAAGATTAACTTAGAAAATATTTTATAAATCCATTTTTCACCCAAAATAATATATTCTTAATTTGTTTAAGAAAATATATATTTTCTTCAAAGAGAGTATATCTTCTAATTGTTCAAGAAAATATATATATATATATTTTTCTCCACTCAAAATAATATATTTTCTTCTTGGTAAAATATGATATGTCTTGTGATACTTGTAAAAATCATATTTTCAGTTCTTTTGGTTTCCAAAATACCGTTTAACTCATTTGTCAAAATATTCTTATGAATTTAATTACGGAATATATAAGTGTAGTCCATACGTCCGTTTGTCCGATTGTCCAATATTCGGGTATAGATTATATATTTGTTTTCTTGGCATTTTAGTATTATTTTGTATTACAATTTTTGTATTTTGGTAAGTTATATTATTTTCAAGTTCCTAAAATAATATAACTAATACACATTATATACAAGTAGCACACAAATTGTGACTTCTAAATATATATTCTCCTGATTATATACTTAGTCACTTTTATTTATCAAAAATCAACCTCCAATATTTGTAATTTTTGTAACAAAAATTATGGCAAGTTTTTATTTGAAAACCATGATCAAAATTTACTTATAAACAATTGTTTAAAAATATTTTTCTTAGTGTTTAATTTCTACAAAAAATTTGCCATAGTTTCCTCTTAAAAATGGAGGTTTCCATGCTTTAAAAGCATATCATTTTCTTTTAAAATCATCATCAATCATCAACAATTCAATCAAGACTTACCATGAGCCACAAATATGAAATTTACACTATGACATGAACTTGAAACTTTGTAAAAAATCCTACTAACTTAACATGTTGTTAAGTAAGTTTAGTTACCCCTAAAAATATGGGTATTTGCTTACAAATCTCATTCTTGTAAAATTTAGTCTTTTACAACTTACATGAAGATTTTATAAAAATACTTCTTTTTGTATTCTTCTTGTTAACCACACCTTTCTAGTCTTGATTTAACACTAAAAACATGTTTAACTTCTTTAAAAATCATGATCATGTAAATCTTGTAAATAACTTTGGTTTCTTGAAAGGATCATTTTTGAAATCATTCATTCTCAAGACTTATATCATGTATCAAAAATCATCATACACAAAAACAAGCTAATGTTCAAGCTCATGTTTAACATAAAGGATGATCATTATGATTTTCTCAAGATCCATCTTTATACTTGCTAGATCATGTGTTTAATCATCATCTAGAAAAAGGTTCTTATGATTATCATCATCATAATCACAAGACATCATCAATCAAGTCTCACGCATACACTAAAACAACTTAGATTTTCAAGTTTTCAAGCTTTATGTTAAGGATCATCTTCATGTTTCTTTATGATTCTAAAGATTAACAAGTTACATAACACTTTAACCACTAAAATTAGAAGTGAAAACATGGTTAAATGGGGCTTACTACTAGCATTATGGCTAGGGAAGAACAAGTATGAAGATTCGAAGTGGTTAATAGCTCCTAGAGAAGGTCCTTCAACTTCCAATGCTTCCAAGCTTCTTAGATATGCTCCTTACACCCTTAGATCACCTTAGAATGGATGGAATGGAACTTGAAATGAAGATGATGGCGTATGGTGTTTAGGCCGTAGGTAGTGGGAAGGAGAAGAAGAGGAGTGGTGTGGCTTGAAGTGTTAGAATGAGAATGAGTGGATCTAGTGGTTTTTATAAAGTAATCTCCAACATTATATAATCCAAGAGTTAAAATTTCCATTAACCATACTACAACATCTAATATAAAATTGGAATAAAATCAAGGGGTGGGGCCCTTGTTTGTAACCGGTTATGAGGGGGTACCTAGTTAGGTTTCAAAAGTTAGTTACTAGTTTAGTTAGGATGTAATTGTTAAATTAGGGGTTTAAGTGTGTTTAGGTGTTTTAGGATGTATTATGATGTTCGGTGACCATAACTAGTTCTGCAACACTAAAACAATGCTTCAAGTGGAAATTTGGTGTTTCGGGTAGTGTCCGGTTGTTCGGTTGGTTACCCGTTCGTTAAGGTGCTAAATTGCGCAGTTTAGTGTGCTTTATGTAGGCTTTTAAGACAGTTTTGATTCCCGACACATAGGAAAGTATTCTGGACCATTAAACCATAATTCTGCATTATATTTTGGAGTTAAAATGCTGAAAATTGCTGAATTTGGTTGTTTTCTGCAGAATTCTGTATTTTCAGTGTGTTTTTTGGCACTTTCCGGCACCTAAATCATCACTAGGAAGGAAGTTTTGTAATCCCTACTTTCCTACACACTATTCTAGTGTAACGCTTGGTTCTGGGGTTCATTCTGTGTCTTAACATCATGTCTATCTGAGTATTGAACTCCCGTCAGTACTTCTAGTTTGTCAAATAACTGTGCTAGCTTTGTTCTGTGCACTAATTGAACCATATTGTGTTGCCTGTAATAATGATGAAAAATCTTGCAACATGAAATGCCTTTGTATATATACCACAGTAATCAGAAATTCATTCGTCTTGTTAATTCAATCATGCACAGTCATTAAAGCACAGATTACTATTTATTATTGTACGGAATTCATGGAAAAGTGCCAGTTGTCACATTCTCCCCCCGTTAAAAGAATTTCGTCCCGAAATTCAAGCTGTGTTATCGGTTGCAGGGGAGTTGTGAATAGATGTGAATACTTAGACTTGATTTGTCCTTCATGTTCCCAAGTAAAATTCTAGGCCATGATGGGAATTCCAACGAACCTTAACAAATTTAATACGCCTTCTCCGTGTTTTGTGGACTTCCAGTCCATACCCTTAATGGGTTCTTTAGTAAATTGGAGTTTGTCGTTGATGTGAGTCTTGTTTGTGGGAAAGACGACTGTTTATTGAGTAGGACTCTTCCTAAGGTTAGACACATGAAACGTGTCGGGGACACTGCTATGTTCTTCTAGAAGTTTCAGCTTGTATGCAATGGTTCCGATCCTTTCCAGGATCTCGAAGGGTCCAACATACCATGGGTTCAACTTCCCACGCTTTTCCAATTCGTACTACGCCCTACCAAGGCGAGACTTTCAATAAAACCATATCTCCAAACTCATATTCCAACGGTTTCTGCCGCTTGTCGGCGTAGCTTTTCTGTATATCACGTGCTGACTTGATACGATCATGTATCTGAACGATCTTGTCTTTAGTTTTCTGAATCAATTCTGGGCCAATAAATCGTTTATCTCCGGTCTCCGCCCAACACAACGGGGACAGACACTTACGTCCATACAAAACTTCAAACGGGGCGGCCCATGTGTTGGTGTTATAGTTATTATTGTAGGAAAACTCCACTAAAGACAAGTGAGTATCCCAACTTCCACCAAGTCCATCACACAAGCACGTAGCATGTCTCCCAAAGTCTGAATCGTCCTTTCACTTTGGTCGTCTGCCTGAGGGTGAAAGGATGTGCTAAGACCCAACTGAGATCCAAATGCCTTCTGAAACGTTTGCCAAATCCTTGACACAAAACGACCATCTCGGTTGGATATGATAAAAACAAGCACTCCTTGACGTGCCAGAATCTCTCTAAGATGTATTTCTACTAATTTCTTCGTGTTGTCCTTCTCACTGATCCGTAAGAAATGTGCAGACCCCGTGAGTCGATCAATAATCATCCAATTCATATCATGACCTCTTTGGGTTCTTGGTAGCTTTGTAATGAAGTCTATTGAGATTTGTTCCCACTTCAACACGGAAATCTCAAGTTGTTGCAGCAGCCCTGACGGTTTCTGGTATTCTTCCTTAACTTTGTCATAAGTAAGACAGCTACCCACATATGTAGCGATATTGACTTTCATCCTGGGCTGCCAATAAAAGTCTTGATACATCCTGTCGGATCCAGGATGGATAGAGTACCTTGACTTATGAGCTTCATCCAAAATAAGTGCATGTGGTTTGCCGAAGAATGGAATCCAAATTCGCTTCAGGAAGTACAATGTTCCATCTTTATTAGGCAATTATTGTGCTACCATTCCACGTAATGCTTCAGCTCGTAGGTTCTCCGGTTTAAGCGCCTCCTGCTCAGCTTCACGAATCCAAGTAGCAAGATTTATTTGTATGTTCATTTCCAAGGCTTGTACCCTTAGAGGCTTCGCGCGTTCCTTGCAGCTCAAGGCGTCTGCTACAACGCTCGCCTTGTCTAGGTGATACTTAATCCCATAATCGTTATCATTTAACAGCTCAACTCATCTTCGTTATCTTGTGTTTAAGTCTTTCTGATCGAGAATGTGCGGTAAGCTTATATGATCCGTAAAGATCGTGCAAAGAGTGCCATACGGGTAATGACGCCAAATCTTCAACGCGAACATGATGACTTTGTCTCGTTGCATTAGCACGCAATCGAGACCTTGTCGAGAAGCATCACAATAACCACAAATCCATCGGTACCGTCGGGTAAAGACAAGATAGGTACCATCTAGGTTAGGGTTGTTAGCGGTTGAGCATTCTTTGAAAAGTCCACTATGAATCGTCTGTAATAGCCTGCTATCCTCAGAAATTGTCGAATCATAGTTGGCGCCTTTGGGCTTCCCTATTCTTGATTGCTTCAATCTTAGTAGGGTCGTCGTGAATTCCATTCTCATTTACCGCATGAGTTAGGAATTGCACCTTGTGAATTCAAAATTCGTATTTCGATAGCTTTGCATACAACTGCCCTTTCTTCAAAAGTTCTAGGATAGTTTGCAGGTGTTGCTCATGTTTCTCCTGGGTTTGCGAGTAGATAAGGATGCCATCGATGAATATAATCACAAACTTATCCAGATACGGCTTGCATGCCCGATTCATGAGGTCCATGAACACTGCTGGTGCGTTCGCTAAGCCAAGCGGCATGACAAGAAACTCACAATTGTCCATAACGAGTCCTGAAGGCCGTTTTAGGGGTATCTTCTTATTGTATTCGCAGTAATGATACCCTGACCTTAAGTCGTTCTTCGAGTAGTAACTAGAACCTTGTGATTGGTCGGACAAGTCATCAATCCTCGGCCAAGGATACCGATTCTTGATGGCTAACTTATTCAATTCCCTGAAGTTGATGCACAGACGGAAACTGCCATCTTTCGTCTTAACGAATATCATTGGAGCTCCCTAAGGCGAGAAGCTTTGTCTGATGAATCCTTCATTCTAGCAGTTCTTGTAGTTGAGTCGTTAGTCCTTGTATCTCGAACGAAGCTATTCGGTAAGGTGCCTTCGCCACGGGTGCCGCTCCTGGCACTAGGTTTATCCTAAACTCCCCTCGTCGTTGTGGAGGTAACCCAGGCAAGTCTTCGAGAAGGACTTCTGGAATTTCCTTCACAACGGGGATGTCTTCTAACTCCAGCTCCTTGGTCTCCTTATCAACAATATGACTAAGGAAGGCTATGTAACCCTATTCGGAGGCACTTTTGTGCCTTTATGACCAATGTGGGATGTCACAATCCACCGCCTTATGGGCCCAGCGCCCTCGCGTCAAATGCAAGAAGGCTGTGTACTATAAGTGTTTCATCATTCGTAAGAGGGATGCGAATGATTTTCTTATGACAAAAAACCTCAGCTCTAATCTTGGATAGCCAATGCCGACTACAACGCCATAACCTCCCAAAATCAACAGGTAGGAGTTCAATAGAAAATTCCCGCTCTCCAAGCTTCATGGTACAACCCTTAACAACTTAATACTTTTTGACTAATTTCCCATTTACTGACTCTATAGAATATGGGACGTCTAGCTTACTTGAAACTAGGCCAAGTAGGTTCTTTAAGTTTTATGCATACAAGGCTAAAGTCAGCGCTAGTTCCAATCAAAATGAATGCATAGAGTTGGTTAGTAGGGGACGTACCCGTAACCGTACTTGGATCCTGGCGTGCTTCATGAGCTCCTATCGTGAAGGTTCTTCCTTGCTTGGTTCTTTCTAGGGCAATCCTTCCTAAAGTTACCCACATCACCATAGTTGTAGCAACCTGGAACTCTACCATTATCGTTTCCGTCCTGGTTGCAGTTATCATTTCCTCCTTGTTTGGGATATTTCGCCCAACAGGCATCCTTGTTGTGTCCTTCTTTTCCACATCTGTCGCACTTAGGCCTCAGGCATCGACCTTCGTGGTGAAACTTACATTCGTCACACCTTGGCTTAGTCCCCAAATACACCTTACCATCGGCTTTATTAGTGGTTCCATAAGCTTTCATGCCACGAGACGGGTTCGCTTCCCTTCTTTTGTTTGCATTAGAGTTATCGCAACTGACTTGGGTGCCTATCTTCAGGTTTGAAAGCTTTCTGTTGTTGTTTCCTGAAGACTCCATGTGAGTTTCCTTCTTGTTTGCCTCGGATTCCGAAAACCTTCCCATTCGAAGAGCTTCTTCAGTAAGCGTAACACTTAAATCGATAGCCTCCACGATGAATGGAGGCTTTGCGGCAGTAACCATGCTTAGGATTTGAGGCGCAAGTCCCCAAATTAACCGCTCGATTCTCTTGAATTCTGGCTTTACAAGATAGGGAACGACCCTTGATAAATCATGGAAGCGTTGGATATACTCGGCTATTTTCGGACCATCCATCTTTAAGTTCCAGAATTCTGTCTCAAGTTTCTGAATTTCAACCCATGAGCAGTACTTCTTGCGCATTAACTCTTTTAGCTCATCCCATGTTAATGCGTATGCAGCAGTTTTGCCCAGTGTCTGGACTTGGAGGTTCCACCATGAAAGCGCTCCGTCCAGAAACAACCCAGAAATATATGTAACTCTTTGTTCTGGAGCACACTTACTCATCCTCAATACAGAGTCAGTTTTCTCTACCCAGCATACGAAAACGACAGCACCCCCAGTGCCATCGAAGTTAAGGGGCTTGCAATCCAAGAACTGCTTGTAGGTACAGCCGATTGGGGGGGTTATTTCCAGAGGTACCACCGCTATGCTCGGAGCGGTTGGCCTCGTGTTGGGCAATAGCTTGTGAGATGCGTTCTTGCAGTTCGAATTCTATCCTTGGTAACGTATAGTGTCTGTGTCACGTCTGGGCGGCATTTTCTTCTGGAAAAATGGTATTGGGTAGGTTAGACAACATTCACGAACAATTGTCTTTGAGGTATATATCACCACAAGCAAACATGTAATCACCTAACGTCACATGCATATATAATTAACAATGTATAAGTAACAAAACAACCATTGAGCTTTCATATATGCTTGACAACTTGGCTTATTGTTTTTAACAGGGGAAAACAAAATGAACTCGAGGTTACATTACCTCGGTCATACAAGTTCCATAATATGAAAGTAGTAGTTATTTTCCTTCTTCATTGGTTTTCTTAGGTCTTTAGCTTCACAAAGACGGGTATACCTCCCAAGAGATGGGGGTTGTGCATTTCTACCACGTATAGGGGTGATAGAGAGTGTAAAGTTACTGAATCTTTCCTGGGCATTATCCATCTTCTCTTGCTTAGGTATCAGTTCCTAGACGACTCGTATACGGGTAGAAGTGTTAGGCACGAAGTAGGAAAAGACAGATTTCCTACTTGTAGAGTGTTATAGCAACTATCTCGTTATTGTTCCATTAGATGAAGGTGTGAACACTTAGAAATTTTTGAATGGGTGGTGATCTTTAGCTTGACCCGCAGAGTCCACCAGGATTCCCCATGCACTACATGTTGTTATTACGTGGGCCCCCGTAATAATAAATCATCCTGCATGGTCACCCTAATTTTCCATCGTTCAAAGCAGATGATCAACCAAAGAGGAGACACTACTGTCCTTATACCTTCGACATGGAAAGGACCTTTGTGGTGGTCCACGAGCTAACATCCAATGTCGTTACGCGCGAATTGGTACAATGCTTAGACGGAATAGGAATAAGGAGAGATCCTAGTAATTGGAGGGGCACCTTCAACATGAGTACCTCATCTTCCTTGTCTGGACAAGAGTGTCGTCAATCTTGTTTCGCAAAAGCCACAGGGACCTCGTCCCACTGATGAGGGTGTTTTCCAAGGTTGCCTCCTCTGCCTCGCCGTCACTACCGTAGTCGGGCACCTTCGCATTCAAGAGGGGAGAACAGCCATCTTCTACGAAACAAGCTCAGGATCTCGTTTGGTAATCACTTCAGCCATGAGCTCCACAATAAACGCGAGGTCGATAGTCTCATTGTGCGAGTCAAGAACAATAATGGAATTCGAAGTCGAAGGTATCTCATTCACGTTAATAATTATTTCATACACTTATACGCATATATATTAATGAATAAATACGTTACTTGGTATAAACAGGCAAATAAATGCATCATGTCACATATAACTCTCGTTTGTCCTTTCGGGGGGGGGGGGGGTCATTTCGTCTTTGGTAAGTCTATCTCACGTAGAATATACCTCAATTGGTACTTTAATTAGGGTATTCTCCTCCCTACTAATGTCCTTGCTTTGTCTTTCCTTTGAAAAATGTTTGACTCATGGATCTTGGTGTTTTCGTAAATGCAATGAAAAACCTTGTTGTAAAAATGTTTTCGTGAGAGAGTCCTAGTGAATGTAGTCTAGACTAGAGAAGGAATCCTAGTTTACTACAATCGAAGCTCTGATACCAAACTGTCACACCCTGACTTTTGCGAAAGCGTATACGTGTGACTAGATCGGTTTTCATTGCATTCGATTATAATAAACAACTATATGATCAAAATGATGTTCATCCATTCATAAAGTTCAAAATATTACAAACACCAGTCATTTAAGGTTCAAACAACACAACCTCTGATTTAGTTTACAAACCAACAAAAGTGGATGACATCTAAACTTGAAATTTACTTCCCGAAACAACACCAGTGGCCAAGATCCAACTTGTTTCCTGAAATACATGTAATTTTGAAAACATCAACAAAAGTTGAGCGAGTTCATGCGTTTTGTATGATTACTGATAAACTTGTAAACATTTGAGAGACTTCTTTGAAAACAGGTATGAAAAGAATCTATGAACAGATCAATTAATGTTTTTGCAAGGACATTAATGTATGTGAAGACATAGGGAATACTCATTCCGAGTAGACTATTATTAGTGTCGAATCCCCTCGACTGTGTCGAATCCCCCTCGACTGTGTCAAATAACCTTGACTGTGTCAAATCCCCTTGACTGTATCAAATTACCTTGACTGTGTCAAATCACCTTGACCGTTGTCGAATCACCTCAACTGCGACACTAAAGCACCCTAAGTGGTCACACAAGGACCATGAGTGGGGCTCGGCCATACCCGTTAGATCTAACCTTTGTCCATGATTCTTATGAGAGTTAATGGCATTTCACTTCCAGCTTATGCTCACATGATCTAGTAGTTCATTTCATAGCCAAATCATACCACTGAAACATATGTAACATGTATTTCAGCCCCGAGAGTTATAAATTCGAAAACAGTTAAGAGAAAAGGGGGACATGAACTCACAAGTTTGCGTCCTGCTGTCTTGTATACTCAAAGGTCCTTCTATGAGTCGTACAACTACCTACACACGTGCCCTGTTTTATTAGACGTTTAGGTCGTGTAACGACTCTTTGTCTTAGTTCTTCATTAAGACTTGTTTTCGAAATCTTGGTATACTTTGAGTTATATCTTTGATGTACATTATATAATTCCAAAGTATATAATTATTAGTTAAAATAATAATATTTAAACTTAAATTATATTTATTCCATTGTTAAAAAATACTGTCAAAACATTATATTTTTAACTTGGTTTATTATGTATTTCCACACATGTATTTTCCCAAGTATGGGTGTACTTGTATTTATGTATTTTCTTACTTGTGTATTTTGCCAAGTATTGGTGGTGTATTTCGGTGTGTATTTGTACGTACGAGCATACGTATTTTCTTGTATTTATTAAGTATTCTTATACTTAATTTTGTATTAAATTTTCCGAAATATTATTTTTAATCAACTAAAAATCACCAATTTATTTTCTTAAAATATATGTATAAGAAAACTTTTATAGAAAAAAAAAATAATTATAACTTTGCTTAGCAAAAATAATATATTTTCATTTTACCTCAAAAATAATATACTTTCAAGATTAACTTAGAAAATATTTTATAAATCCATTTTTCACCCAAAATAATATATTCTTAATTTGTTTAAGAAAATATATATTTTCTTCAAAGATAGTATATCTTCTAGTTGTTCAAGAAAATATATATATATTTTTCTCCACTCAAAATAATATATTTTCTTCTTGATAAAATATGATATGTCTTGTGATACTTGTAAAAATCATATTTTCCGTTCTTTTGGTTTCCAAAATACCGTTTAACTCATTTGTCAAAATATACTTATGAATTTAATTCCGGAATATATAAGTGTAGTCCATACGTCCGTTTGTCCAATTGTCCAATATTCGGGTATAGATTATATATTTGTTTTCTTGGAATTTTAGTATTATTTTGTATTACAATTTTTGTATTTTGGTAAGTTATATTATTTTCAAGTTCCTAAAATAATATGACTAATACACTTAATATACAAGTTGCACACAAATTGTGACTTCTAAATATATATTCTCCTAATTATATACTTAGTCATTTTTATTTATCAAAAATCAACCTCCAATATTTGTAATTTTTGCAACAAAAAGTATGGCAAGTTTTTATTTGAAAACCATGATCAAAATTTACTTATAAACACTTGTTTAAAAATATTTTTCTAAGTGTTGAATTTCTACAAAAATTTTGCCATAGTTTCCCCTTAAAAATGGAGGTTTCCATGCTTTAAAAACATATCATTTTCTTTTAAAATCATCATCAATCATCAACAATTCAATCAAGACTTACCATGAGCCACAAATATGAAATTTACACTATGACATGAACTTGAAACTTTGTAAAAATTTGTAGTAACTTAACATGTTGTTAAGTAAGTTTAGTTACCCCTAAAAATATGGGTATTTGTTTATAAATCTCATTCTTGTAAAATTTAGTCTTTTACAACTTACAAGAAGATTTTATAAAAATACTTCTTTTTGTATTCTTCTTGTTAACCACACCTTTCTAGTCTTGATTTAACACTAAAAACATGTTTAACTTCTTTAAAAATCATGATCATGTAAATCTTGTAAATAACTTTGGTTTCTTGAAAGGAACATTTTTGAAATCATTCATTCTCAAGACTTATATCATGTATCAAAAATCATCATACATAAAAACAAGCTTATGTTCAAGTTCATGTTTAACATAAAGGATGATCATTGTGATTTTCTCAAGATCCATCCTTATACTTGCTAGATCATGTGTTTAATCATCATCTTGTAAGGTTCTTATGATGATCATCATCATAATCGCAAGACATCATCAATCAAGTCTCACACATACACTAAAACAACTTAGATTTTCAAGTTTTCAAGCTTTATGTTAAGGATCATCTTCATGTTTCTTTATGATTCTAAAGATTAACAAGTTACATAACACTTTAACCACTAAAATTAGAAGTGAAAACATGGTTAAAGGGGCTTACTACCAGCACTATGGCTAGGGAAGAACAAGTATGAAGATGATGAAGATTTGAAGTGGTTAATAGCTCCTAGAGCAGGTCCTTCAACTTCCAATGCTTCCAAGCGTCTTAGATATGCTCCTTACACCCTTAGATCACCTTAGAATGGATGGAATGGAACTTGAAATGAAGATAATGGTGTATGGTTTTTGGGTCGTAGGTAGTGGGAAGGAGAAGAAGAGGAGTGGTGTGGCTTGAAGTGTTAGAATGAGAATGAGTGGATCTAGTGGTTTTTATAAAGTAATCTCCAACATTATATAATCCGCGAGTTAAAATGTCCATTAACCATACTACAACATCTAATATAAAATTGTTATAAAATCAAGGGGTGGGGCCCTTGTTTGCAACCGGTTATGGGGAGGGGGGTACCTAGTTAGGTTTCAAAAGTTAGTTACTAGTTTAGTTAGGATGTAATGGTTAAATTAGGGGTTTAAGCCTGTTTAGGTGTTTTAGGATGTATTATGATGTTCGGTGACCATGAGTAGTTCTGTAACACTGTAACAATGCTTCTAGTGGAAATTTGGTGTTTCTGCAGAATTGGTTTTAGGATGTATTAACCATAATTCTGCATTATATTTTGGAGTTAAAATGCTGAAAATTGTTGAATTTGGTTGTTTTCTGCAGAATTGGTTTTAGTGTGTTTCTGGCACTTTTCGGCACCTAAATCATCACTAGGAAGGCAGTTTTGTATTCCCTACTTTCCTACACACTACTCTAGTGTAACGCTTGGTTCTGGGGCTCATTCTGTGTCTTAACATCATGTCTATCTGAGTACTGAACTCTCGTCAGTACTTCTAGTTTGTCTGATAACTGTGCTAGCTTTGTTTTGTGCACTAATTGAACCATATTGTGTTGCCTGTAATAATGATGAAAAATCTTGCAACATGAAATGCCTTTGTATGTATATGACAGTAATCAGAAATTCATTCGTCTTGTTAATTAAATCATGTACTGTCATTAAAGCACATATTATTGTTTATTATTGTACGGAATTCATGAAAAAGTGCCAGTTGTCGCAGAAATTGTTGTATCTCAGTTGGGGTCTTAGGAGCTTCCCAATTTTTTATTGCCTCAATCTTGGCTGGGTCGGCATGAATTCCATTCTCATTTACCACATGACCTAGGAATTGCACCTCGCAAATCCAAAATTCGCACTTCGAAAGTTTCATATACAGTTGCTCCTTCTTCAAGAGTTCCAAGATGGCTCGCAAATGCTGCTCATGCTCCTCCTTGGTTCACGAATATATAAGGTTGTCATCAATAAATACAATCACAAACTTTTCCAAATACGGCTTACACACCCGATTCATGACGCCCATGAATACCGCCGGTGCATTGGTTAAGCCGAACGACATGACAAGAAACTCATAATGTCCGTATCGAGTTCTGAAGGCCATTTAGGTGATGCTTTCTTCTTGTATTCTAAATTGATGATATCCCGACCTCAAGTCAATCTTGGAGTAATAGCTGGAACCTTGGAGTTGATCAAATAATTCATCAATTCTCGGTAAGGGATACCGATTCTTGATGGTCAGCTTATTCAGCTCCCTGTATTCAATGCACATACGAAAATTGCCATCCTTCTTTTTAACAAAAAAACACTGGAGCTCCCCAAGGTGAGAAGCTTGGCCTGATAAATCCCTTGTCTAACAACTCTTGAAGCTGAGTCGATAGCTCCTGCATTTCTGATAGAGCTAGCCGATATGGTGCCTTTGCCACTGGTGCCGCTCCTGCCACTTAATCTATCCGAAACTCCACTTGTCGTTGTGGAGGTAGCCCAGGCAAGTCTTTGGGATAGACTTCTGGAAATTCCTTCACAACGGGGATGTCTTCTAACCTTGGCTCCTTGGTCTCCTTGTCGATGACGTGGGCGAGGAAAGCTTGTAACATTCCCAAAATTATATCTATAAAATTTAAAATAAAATATATAAAAACTTATGTTATTAAACGGATAGATCACGGGTAAGTTAACTGTTAGAAATATGAAGTACCTAGACGTGCCTAGGAACCATTTAATAATTAAATTATAAAAATACAATATATTTAAACCTACCCCGTTTTTAATGAAACTTGGTTCAAAATGTAGATACAAATATTCTCGTTCTAATGACATATTCATTGTTTTATAAAACGTCATATTTTAGAAGTTATGCACGCCAAATAAGTGAAGCAGCTGAATAAATTATAATATATAAATTAATAAAATAATAATAATAATAATAATAACTTACGTATGTGATAATAATATATATATAAAAAAGAATCTAAATAACATTAACTCAAAAATTGACGTGTGTCCATAACAATTATGAATTGAGTTTACGTGGAAAGTTATACGTGAGCTCCAAGATGTCTACCTCCATATAAATAGGAGTTGATGCTTCCTTCCTCCTTCCGTTCGCTCTCACCATCTCTATTTTAGTATTTTTCATTTTTCTGTTAGTAATTCACCTAAATACTCCAAAGCCCTGCCCCGTTTTAAGTGTTGTAACCCCTGATCATTGAATCGATACCCTGTCCGATTGATTTAGGACCCACCAACGCATGTCAAAGCTCTGCCCGACTAAGTACGTTGGGGTTTTATCTCGTGACATATTGATAAAGTTGAATTGGGTTACTATACTTAACACGAGTGCATTATATATTTTATTAAATAGTATAACCACCCTCCTAAAACACCCCTGACACCCATACACGTCCTAAAATATACCCCGTATACGAGGAACAACCCTAAAATACCTTTATATTTATAAAAATCAAATAAAACAATAATTATTGTCGCTCACAGGTCGCGAGCAAGATCACAAATTCTGTCGCTGGGCGTGACATAGTGACATCAGGCGGAACCCGCTTGCGCCACGTGTCCCAATGCGTGTGAGGGCTACCCGGGTGACTCGCCAAGCCTACAGCCTAACCTACATGCCTCGCGGGCCATGAAGGGCGACCCCATGATCGCCGCGGGGTGCGAGCCGCCATACGAGCAGCCCTATAAAAGGGGCCGAAGGTCTCATTCTATAAACCGTTCAATTCTAAAATTCTCTCTCAAACTTCTGTGGGCGAAATTTATAGCCAAATCACCCTCAATAAGCGAAGCTCTACCTCGATGTAAGTATCATAACCCCGGTTATGTATTAGATACGCTGCCCGATTGATCTAGTGCTCCGTAACGGCTGTCGTGGCTCTGTCCGACGTAGTCGTTGGAGTTCTATCTCTCGGAGGGTATAACTAATATAAATTGGGTTATTATACTAACACGTGTGCATTGTTTAATTAATAGATTATAACTAGGAAGTCACAAAGGAAAAACCTAAAGTAGCAATGTGAGTAATCTCCTTTTTGCAAACTGTTTTTACAAAACCTCACACAATTAATATTATATTAAACAGTGATTGAGTATTTGTATTCTACAATTATCGTCAGTATGTTGGGGTTTTGTATACAAAATTTGTTACTACACTGTGATTAGTAACATGACCACAAGTCGGGTTGACAGTACCGTGGGTGGTAATTAAAGTAGATGGCAACAAATGTAATTACGCGATCGTCCTCAATGCTGTAGACTGATAAAACCTGTTTTGATTAAACTAGGATTCACTCACCAGTATTTCCCACTAACAAAATGTTTTTAAACGCGTTTCAGGTAACAAAATGTGAAAGCCAATTAGAAGCCAGCTGGAGAGCACCGAAGGCTTAGAAAAGTGGCTATAAAAGTTACATAAATAAAAGGAGACTTTGTTTTCGATAATTGGGGTTTATCCCTATAATTTGTATTATAAATAAAACATGAGTTTTATCCCACTTGTTTATTATAAAAATATGGTGTTTTAAACTCTGATAAATATTTCTTAACTACGGTCCTGATGAAAATTTCCGCTGCCAAATTGATAAACACCGATACCATCTTACTGGTTCGCGGCTCCCGCTCCCAGGATGGGGTCGGGGGTTGTGACAAAGCTAAGCAGCCTTTTCGGAGGCACTTCTGCGCCTTCATGCAATTAGTAATTCGAAGGGGCGTCTCACGATTTTCCCCATGGATCACAAGCGTTTCTCCATTCAACAGTGGGATGCGGATGGTTTTCTCATGACAAACCACTTCCGCACGATTGTCGGACAACCAATCCATTCCAACAACTACATCGAAACTACCTAAACCAACTGGTAGAAGATCAATAGAGAATTTTCGCTCCCCAAGTTCAAGGGTACAACCCTTAATAACTTCATCTGCTTCGACTAACTTCCCATTCGCCAACTCTATAGAATATGGGGTGTCTAGTTTACTCATTTCTAAGCCAAGTATATCCTTAAATTCTATAGATATAAAGCTAAAGTTGGCGCCAGTATCAAACAGAACAGATCCATAGTGTTGGTTAATAGGGAACGTACCCGTAACAACATCCGGGTCCTGGCGCACTTCACGTGCTCCAATCATGAAGACTCTTCCACGAGCTTGATTTTCTTTAGGGCAATCCTTGTTAAAGTGCCCCATGTCTCCGCAACCAAAACAACCTTGACCTCGGCCATTACCATTACCATTTCCACCTTGGTTGTTGTTGTTATTGTTTCCGCCCTAATTGTTGTTGTTGTTTCCGCCCTGATTGTTGTAGTTTCCTCCTTGGTTCCCGTTACCTCCTTGGTGGTAGTTATCGTTTCCTCCTCGGTTTGCATTTCTTCCTCCTGTTCCTACCCAACATGTTTCTTTGTTGTGCCCCTCCTTTCCACATTTGTCACACTTAGCTTTCGGACATCGACCATCATGGTGAAACTTGCACCTATCACACCTAGGCTTGGAACCCAAATAACCTTTTTCACTAGTCTCATTGGTGGCTCCATAAGCTTTTGTACCACGAGGGGGGTTCACTTCCCTTCGTTTGTTCGCGTTCGAGTTGTCGTTGTTTGCTTGGGTGCCTTTCTTCAAGTTTGAAAACTTCCTTTTGTTGTCGCTTGAAGACTCCACATGAGTCTCTTTCTTGTTCGCACCAGACTTCGAGAATTTTCCCAAACGGAGTGCCTCTTCAGTGAGTGCGACACTCAAGTCAATAGCCTCAGCTATGGTGGGAAGCTTTGAGGCAGTAACCATGCTCAGG
>JARYGA010037596.1:0-40880 GCA_030545235.1 Helianthus tuberosus
ATTACTGAATTTGTCGAAGTAATGATACATATGCACATGTGCATGGATAACTGTTATTCGAAAAAAAAAATTTGGTAACTAAATATAGTGATATTTGTTAAAAAATATATTAAATTTTTTTTTGAGTGCTTTTTTGATTTTTTTTAGATTTTATTTTGTGTTCACATTGGTTCCCGCGGTTCTCGCAATAAGGGTGGTTCTCAAATAAACCTTACCCTATATATATATATATATATATATATATAGAGAGAGAGAGAGAGAGAGAGTCTAGGGATCCTGCGGAAAGTGTGTTTTTCCTAGAAAGTGTAGGAAGCGATCTAGGCCATCGGATGAGTTTCTTTAATGGTTGAGATCATTTTGATGGCATTTTTGTAATATACGTGTCTTTAAAATAGGCAAATTTAATTGATTCGTGGTAACTGTCATTTAAGTTGTTTTAAATAAGGAAATAACTACCAATCATAAAACCACATCCAAAAATGTCGTAATTTTTTTCTCTCCCTCTAATCCCTCACATTTGAAAACACCAAATCATACAAAAAATAACGATAAGTTAGATCTAGATGTGTTCATAGTAGTGTGTTTTAGCAATAAAACACAATGTGACGAACTATTGGCTGACTGCTAAAACACAACATCAAGAATGCCAAAATCATATCAACCAGTAACTGATGAAACACGTTGAGATGAAATAGTAACTGAAACCAGTAACTAATAAAACACATTGTAATGAAACTAGTAACTGATAAAACACAACGACAAAATCATCTAATTAATCCAATGATAAACTATTAAAACACAATGGTATTAGTCTGTTTGCGGGTAAAACACAATGTCAAGAAATCCTCCAGCAAATCAAACAAACAATCAAGTTAATACTCAATGGTTATAGCCTGTTTGCTGGTAAAACACAATGTCAAGAAATCAAGAAATCCTACAGCAAAAATTATTGTATGGATTGTATGATTTAAATTAAAACTATTAAAACACAATGGTATTAGTCTGTATGCTGGTAAAACACAATGTCAAGAAATCCTCCAGCAAATCAAACAAAAAATCAAGTTAATACTCAATGGTAATAGTATGTTTGCTGGTAAAATACAATGTCAAGAAATCCTCCAGCAAAATCAAACAATAAATCAAGTTTTATACTGAATGGTATTAGTCTTTTTGCTGATAAAACACAATGTTTAGAAATCCTCCAGCAAATAAAAAAAATCAAGTTTAATACTCAATGGTATTAGTCTGTTTGCTGGTAAAACACAATGTCAAGAAATCAAGAAATCCTCCAGCAAAAATCATTGTTGGTAAAGATGTTGTGAAAGACTAGATTTACGAATTCCCTGTGAATATGTTGTATGGATTGTAAAGAT
Organism: Helianthus tuberosus; assembly: GCA_030545235.1. Taxonomy (NCBI): domain Eukaryota; kingdom Viridiplantae; phylum Streptophyta; class Magnoliopsida; order Asterales; family Asteraceae; genus Helianthus; species Helianthus tuberosus. The sequence goes on from JARYGA010037596.1 coordinate 1,374, forward strand.
GTTAAGAATGCCCTTTTTATTAAAAACGCTCCATACCACATGTCACCTTCCTATTGCTTCCTATACTTTCTAGGAAACTTAGGCTTTCTAGCCAACTCCCATTCTCTCTCTCTCTCTCCCTCTATATATATATATATATATATATATATATATATTAAATCTACAGGATTTTGAATACCTAGCAGAGGACTACGTGATTTTGAATACTCATTACGTGATTACACATTCAACATAAACCATTACATTATTACCCATTCAATATAAATCCGTTACGTGATTACATGTCACACCCCGACCACGTAAAACAACGAAACATGGCGGAAACGTCGGGGAGTGTTGTAACAGAATTAATTGTTTCACAACCATGGAAATTTAAGTTACGTTATATTTATCAATCAAGAGAGTTACATTGTCTTAAACAAGAAACAAAGAGTACATAACATAATTTAACTAGTTCTTGCTTCGTTTTAAGTCACTAAGGCACAGGTCCGCCTATGTGTGTCTCGATCATCCTATGCAATAGTCTCCTGAAAACACATGTGAAAATAGGTACGTCAGCATAAAAATGCCTGTGAGATACATAGGTTTTGTGAAAATAGGATTCCTGACTTGAGTTTAGAGAAACTGTTTAATAAAAAGTAGCCATGAATCTTGTTGAGTGTTTCCTTTCATAAATCATTTGAAAAGCGATAAATAAACCAAATGATATATATATGTATAAAAGAATAATGTATGGTTAAGAGAATAACCATGTAAAATGAGTTTGTATGAGTTAAGTTATTTGTAAAACGATGTTTATGTGAAGATTGTATTGTAGATGTAATATGTCTAAACTGAAATGGTTTAAATAACGCTACGATATGTAATACCATAAAAGCACTTATATATAGGAAGTACCAGCGGCGTATCCACCATGTTTTTATCGTATTACACGTCGCCTCGTTACTTAAATCACTTACCCAAACAACCACCAAAATGTAATGTTTAACAATTGTAGAAATGGTTATGTATGGTCAAATACGTTTCACACGGTTCAACAGTTCCAAACGGTTCACATAATCAAATGGTTACAACGGTTCACATAGTCAAATGGTTACAACGGTTCACATAGTCAAATAGTTACAACGGTTCACATAGTCAAATAGTTACAAACGGTTCAAAATGTAATATAATGTGTTCATATGCTGGATGAGCATATGCAACAAAATGTAATGTAAAACAATGTACTAAGTATGCTAAGTTAACATACAAAGCAGAAAAGTCATGTAAATCAATGTGCTAGCATGCTCAGTCAACATACATAGCAGAAATGTAAAGTAAAACAATGTACTAAGTATGCTAAGTAAACATACATAGCAAAACAATGTAATGTAAATCATGTACTATAAATGTACTAATGAACATAGCAAGTATATGATGTGAAAACAGGAAAGCACGAAAGTAACAAGTAGGCACATGTGTTTCACCCCAAAACAGTTTGAAAACAATAAAAGAGGGGTCTATGTACTCACTTGAGATTGCCTAGGAGTCCTTGAGTAACAACCAAACAATGCTAGAGATCACGGAAATCAAACGACACCTAATATAGGTAACTATGTTAATAAACCGGACCTAAATCGGAGGATCGGATAGAATGAGGGTTCGTAAACCAAATGAGTATGGAAACTCATGTAATATGGTTTAACAAAGCCTACATACTACAATGAAACCTAACCTAAGTGCTTACGACCCATTACGACCCGTTTAGGTAGCTTATGCTACTTTAACGCGTCGTTCGCGTAAAACACGTTCAGAACGCCTAACTAGCCCTATGATAAGTAAAATATGCCTTAACATGTCTAATATTGTTGCCAAATCAGCTTAGATATCAAAAATTATGTTACATATGCTTTAAAGTAAATTTTGGCGTAAAAAGGGCATTTTGGTAATAAACCTAAGGCATATAAACTACCTATCATACAACTAACTAAACATCGTGACCATAAGGTATAACCTCGGAAGGTTATTCCCTATACAACTATGGTCACCTAATGTGTTTGGTCAGATCCTAATGATCGACCAAACGGGTCGGGTTCGAAAGTATAAGCGATTGCTTAGATCGCTTACCTTTACGACCCTAGACAAGCACAAAACTAAAAGTGACGAGCTAAACACGTTAAAACGTGTTTACCAATTTTAGAAAACAGGTTTGGTATCAAAACAAACGGTTTTGATACCCAAAAGTAGTTTGGTTACAAAATACGCGTGAATACGCATTTTGGCCGAAACTACGACTCGTTACTGAGCCTAGATAACGTGGTAATCAGTAGGTATAGTCACAAGGGGCTATAACCATCGTGATTACGCTCACGTTGCGAAGTTCAACCGAACTTCGTGTTGACCATAAACTGGTCAACGCAGAAAACGCTAAAATGAATAAAAATAACGAAGGAAGACTTACAACGGGTCCAAGAACGGAAGTTTTGATCCGAATATTCTCAGGTATGAAGTGATAAACACATCAACTTAGAGAACAAATTCAGATTCAAAGGTGTGGGTTTTGCAAATGAGGGGTGAGGGGTATTTATAGATTTCCTTGAACCGTTAAGATCATTCCTCGTAAACCGAGCTTTGATCTAAGCCGTACACATCAAGCCCATGGTTTTATAAAACCATTGGAGCCCCTAGTATCTTGAAATACCATGTGCAAGAGAGAAATGAGTTGGAATTGGCTGGAAACAGGCTGGAAACAGCTTTCTGATGTTCTGGCACCTGCTTACGGACCGTAAGACCCAGAACCATACGGTCCGTAAGGACCTTGCAGGTCTGATACTTTCATATTTTGGCAGAACAGGCCCCTGTGCATCCAAACTTGCTATTTGATGCATTTTTGACACGTTTAAGCCCTGTTAACCCCATTTCAAAGCTCTAAAATGAAGTTAAAGTATAGGGGACTTAAAATGTGCTAAAAAATATCTCGGATGTCGGTTCGTTTGGCCGTACGGTTGCGTTGTTCGGTTAATTACGACGGAAGTCGTAACGGACGCGAAAATGATCCAAATTGTGAAACGAATGAAGTTTTGACAAGCCAATCACTAAAACATACTATTTTAATGATTACATAAATATTTGGATGTCCGGATGTATTCAGAACGTAAGTTATGCGCGAAAATGCAAACTTGTGCACTTTTTGACGCTTTTAGTCCCTGAATGATCCAAAAGTTTATTTTAGCACACCGAACCCCTCAAAGCCTATTTCTAAGCTATGTAAAGGATATTTATGGTATTTTTAACTTATGGTCATGTTCCGGAATGTCTGTTCCAGTACGAATCGTCATACTTTCGCAGTTTGTCGAATTAAGTCCCTGTAAGCGATTAAACTTGATTTTGCCATACCAAAGCCTTCAAAACTTATTTCTAAGTTATGTAAAGGTTATTTAAGGCATGTTAAGCATATGTTGATGTTCCAGAGTGTTTGTCTCATTAAACTGATTACGATTACGCACCAGTTGGCGTATAACTCTCCAGAAAGCGATATAGAGTTTGAAATCGAACAAGAATTGATATGTGCAAAAGATACACATATTTATACAAATCCCAAGTATGAAATACAATATTTCATTGGTTTGGTATTTGTTTGATGGTCACAGTGACACAGGTGTCACAGTTTCCCCTACTTTAGGAAATTTCGTCCCGAAATTTATTCGTAGGAGTCTGTCTGTGATTTTGTAAATAATCCACCAGAGATATGAAAGGAATAATCCTGTCATTTCCTTAACGGACATTCTTCAGAAATGAAAATGAACGGACGGAGTCATTTTCCTCAACGAGTATTCTTCAGAAGCGGAAATAAAGGATTAAACAACGGATATTCATTTCCTCAACGGGTAATCTTCAGAAACGAAAGTGAACAGACGGAGTCATCTTCAACGGTTGCTTCCTCAGAAACGGAAATGAAAAGGATAAACAAACGGATATTCATTTCCTCAACGGGTAATCTTCAGAAACGAAAGTGAACAGATGGAGTCATTTTCAATGGTTGCTTCATCAGAGTTGGAAATGAAGGATTACACAAATGGATATTCATTTCCTCAACGGATAATCTTTAGAAACGAAAGTGAACAGACGGAGTCATTTTCAACGGTTGCTTCATCAGAGTTGGAAATGAAGGATTACACAAACGGATATTCATTTCCTCAACGGAAAATCTTTAGAAACGAAAATGAACAGACGGAGTCATTTTCAACGGTTGCTTCATCAGAGTTGGAAATGAATTGGGTTAACTCTAGATACATGACAGAACTTGCTGTGATTTCTCTGCACTAAATTCCATAATTATGTATGCATCCATAATTACGTAATTCCTTGCACAGTCCGCACAGTTTGTTTTGTAATTGTTTAGGGGAAGAAAAATCAAACCTGTGATGAGGGTGACTAGATTACCATAGGGTCCTTTTAATTAGATCGACAGATGATCTTTTTAATTAGGCCACCAAGGAGTCCTTTCAGCTATATCATCACATGATATTCCTAACCAGATTTTTGGATCAAACTGTTTAATGTGACAACCCACACTAAACCAGTTATCCGTACGACTTAATTAGTAATTAATTACTGCTGAATTACTGTGCTTACTTGAACTTGTGAATAAACTGCTACTTGAATACTGATACATGCACTTACTTGCATCATACTTGCTTGCTGTCACTACATTACTTACATGACTGAACCTTAGTGACAAACATGATGCACAGAAAGCACAGTAGCACAATACACGGATAACCTATTGAACATGCTGATAAAGCCAGCATCAGGCAAACACTGCCTCTAAGGCCTGTACGAGCCAGAAACGTTTTGCTACACTAGTAGTGAGTGTAGGGATATAAGGGTTGTGGAACTGCGTCTCTAGGAATAAGTCACAATGACTGGATGTGCCTAAAACGTACTCTAAGTACAAAACTCAGCACTTTACATAATAATTCAGCTTATAGCTACTAATAAAGTGCCAAAACATGAGAAAAATATTACTAGACACTTTCCAAAGTGTCAGAAATGAGTAGTGTCACTCAAAAGAGTAATAACGACACATTAAAAGCTTTGTTAACGCTTTAACGGATTACTATCCAACCAAACAACCGGACTTTACCCGAAACATGAAAATATTGTTATTTTCATTATTTATCTTTTTCTGAGCCAGTTAGGGTCCCCGTATGCCCTAACACCCATTGTAACACACTATACACAAGTAACCAAATTAAACACTTAACTAACTTGGTTTAACCTAACTAATACTTAACCTATGGTTGAAATGGAATCGGATTAGACCCCCCCCCCCCAACCGAAATCGTCCCCTAGGGGACAACCTTGTACTTGATAGATTGTCATAATCTAATTATGTTTAATATCTAGCTTACACAAGATCTATTGGGTAATACCCTTGTTAATTGTCTATAAGTTAGATGCAAGACCCAACATAACTCACACACTTAACAACATCACACAAACTCTCTCCTCTCTTGCTCTCCACACTCACGGCCGAACACCCCTTGGGACACCCCATCCATCTTCGATTTTGATCTTCACATTCCATCATCATACAAGCATCAAGGGTCGTATACAAGGAGTCTTGGAGCAAGCGGAACGCGAAGGACCTCTCTACTTAGCTTTTATCCACCTCTTTTGCACGTAGATTCTTCCCTAGCCTCGAGCTAGAGGTATAATGCTTAAAACTCGTTCTTGAACTAATCTAAGGTGGTTAATAAGATGTATGATGATTAAAACTCGGAATCTTGCATTTTGAAGCATTAAAGTTTACTAAAAACACTAAAAATGGTGGTTAATAACTCATGTGTTGTGTAAATGATGTAGTATTCGAAATGTATGATTATTTAGGCCCGATCTATGATGTGGTAGCTCGGATCATCGTTTAACCCGGTTTGGTAAGATCATGGATCTTAACATAAGCTTGTTTTGAATAATACAAGGGTTAAAAGGTGAAACTCTACCACACGCGAATCATGAACTTGTGTAAAAGAGTTTTACTTGTGACATTGTGTTTAAAAACTAGCAGATCTACGTATCTGCAAGTGGTATTTTCAAAGAACCACGCATCAAAGAAATCATGTATTTTAAAAGATAGATCTTACACTAACAAGCATGATTTTTATAAACCACAAGTGTGTAAACACTTGTGAAATGAAAAGATCCGACAAAATAACAGTTTTTGTAAAAGATGACGGAAAGTTGTAAAAAATGGATTTTCTCTAAAAACGAGGTTTTTACAAGATCAAATTACCTTATATGAAGATCTACTAAATTTAAGGGGATTTACACCACAGTTTTGAGAAAACTGCAAGTTCATGTAATTTTTGGCAATTTACACATATGTTGATTAGTTGTTGTGAGAAAAGTTGTTCTGATCAAATAAAGAAAATTGTTGAGTTGATTTGTTAAAGAAAATGATACGCTTGAAAGCGTGGCCACCTCCAGTTACAGAGGAAACTCTGGCGAAATTTTTCTAAAAACCTAACACTTAGAACTATTTACACTACAAGTGTTAGAATTATTTTTGACATGTTTTCGAAATATAAATTTCGCCATGACTTTATTTACTAAATATTCGGAGGTGGGATTTTCACAAAATTTAACGCGATAAATATATATTTTCACACACTGTTTATGATTATTTTGTGAAAATACATAGATATTATTTTTAGAGTAAAAATAATATTTACGAACATTAACGATCCCAAAATAATACGAACGCTTTCACCATAAATACATAAGTTACACCGGTAATTATATTACCACTCGATTGTTAAACGTAACTTACGCACTTACGGAAATATTTATGAACGCACATGTATTGAATCCCCCATCCTTGGGAAGGAAATTAATTACCAAGTATTTACAAAATGTAAACACGAAATAGTTGTCTAACTATTTCCCAAAAACATAAACCATTAAGCTAAGGCACGGCCGTCCGTCTAATAGAATTAGTACGTGTAGGTCGTCACACAGCTGCGTGAGCAGGAGATACTTGGTAGAGATGCTTCACTGTGAGTTCATGTCCCCCTTTTCTCTAACTGTTTTCAGTTTTCTTAACTGCGGGGGTGAAATACATGTTACTTTGATTACAAGTACTTTATACATGGTATGGTTAGCGTAAGGAGGTTTACTACTTAGATCATGTGAGTGGGTAGGAGCAATATGAGGCCATTAGTCCTCATGTCGGGACCGAGGGACAGGAGCGGTAGATCTATCTGGGTGTAGCGAGCCCAGCCCCAGGCCAAACTAGAAACGGACCTTGGGGTGACTTTGTCCACATACTATTGTCGTGGCGAAATCTGCTAGGTTTGAGTCTCCCTATTTGCACTTCACATATATCAGTGGCCTTGCAAACCATTGGTGATCTCAATTCCCTTATTTGCTACATACCAAGACTATTTTTATACTCACAAAGGTTTACTTACTCACTTACACATGAACTCGCTCAACATCATTGTTGATTTTTCAACTTACATGTATTTCAGGAAACTAAAGATCTGGCGCGGTATGTTATGTTTTCCCGCTGCATAAGGGTTTCGAGGTCATCCGGGTTTAGGAAATGTGACTTTTTCCTGGACGAGTCACAAATCTTAAACTGCGTTTTATTTCATGTTGATGTTTATGTTTTTCAAGACAATGTTTTATGTTATGAGGTTGTAAGTCCCTAAGATAATGGTATGTTACTCTGGTTTTAAAACTTAATCGTATGGATGATCTTGCATGATTTTATTTCATATAGCTTTGTTATGGTTAAGCTATGGTATTAAGAAGTCACACCAAAATTTACCACGCTTCCGCAAAGCCAGGGTGTGACAGCTTGGTATCAGAGCTCTGATCATAGCGAACTAGGATTCTTTCTCGAGTCTAGACTATGATCACTAGGGCTCTCACGAAAACATTTTACTGCATACCACTTAAGTCCAGATCCAAAACTTTTTACAAACAAATGTTGAGCACATTTTATTATTTATAGGCTCAGCCTGGAGGGCTGAGGCTCGGTCTGGAGGATCGAGGCTCGGTCTAGGTGACCGAGGTAGTTGAGCACGTTGATTTATTATAGGCTCAGCCTGGAGGGCTGAGGCTCGGTCTGGAGGATCGAGGCTCGGTCTAGGTGACCGAGGTAGTTGGCTAGTGAGGCTAGGAAGAGTAGGCTCAGTCATGAAGGCTGAGGCTCGGTCAAGGGGACCGAGGCTCGATCTAAGAGGTCGAGGTGGAGGATAGAGCAGTCTTAGAGACTGGGAGGAATTTGGCCAGTGGGACTAGGAGAATTATGTGATACCTTACTTGGTGACTTATGTGATTATCTGATTGTGTGACTGATTATTTGAGCATATTTGTGTTTATGTTACAGACTCATGGATTCAGCCGGTACTGGCGTTTCGGACACCACTGGACCCATACCTATCGTATCTGATGACCCCACATCGTCCGAGCACGAGGTGCACACGTCTGACTATACCAGTACTGACGAGGATGATTTCCAGCCTTTCGCACTACCCGATGGTGTTGATGAGCCTGCAGATGACCCTCCCGCTGAGTACCTACCTCTAGTAGAGATTCCGGCCCCTATACCCTTAGCCGTTTATCCAGCATATGATTTTCTTCTTGACGCCGAGGCTGAGGGCGATATTGACCTGTTTGAGGATGAGATCCAGGGCGAGGCCCTTCTTCCTGCGGACGATCTTCTGATGATCACTGACGTTCCCGCTGAGGATTCGCCTGCACATTCTCCTGTCCCAGACTCCTTCGAGTCTGTGGCATCCGCACCTTCTCACACATTGAGCGCACAGCACTTTGCGCATGATTCTGATCCTGACCAGGCATCCTCTGTTGCACCCATTCCCATCTTTGCGTTTGACCATGATGACATAGAGGATTCTGATCCTATCTTTTCCCCGGGATACGACCCAGACGAGGATATCGAGTTTATACCTATGGATCAGCCCATGGAGGATCCAGCTGACCCAGTAGATCCTATCGACCCCGAGTTTGACTTCGAGATGGCTTTTGATGATCCCGAGCCTGCCGTCGCCCCTGAGCAGGCAGCCGCTCTAGACCCCATACTTGAGCATGATCCCGTACATGCTGACATCCCTATTGAGCCTGTTATAGCAGACCCACCTGTTGGTGATCTCCCCATGGATGTTCCTTTGTTAGAGGGCGATCATGTTGTTGTTGATCCTGTTGTTCCTCTACCTGTTGTTGATATACCTGTTGACCATCCTGTTGAGCACATTGCACCTGTTCATCCTTTTGTTGCTCCCCCACCTGATCCCATCCCACTAGAGCCCGAGCATGCACTGTTCGCGGCACGCATGGATCCACCAGATGAGCATGCACAGCACGGTTGGATACTTGCTGATGAGGATGTTCCACCATTTCCCCCACAGATCCCTGATACACGTCACATTGATACTTCCTTTTCAGTTCCTCAGTTTACACCTCCAGCACGAGCTGGAGAAGGTTCTTCGGCACACCCTTTTGGGCATGTACCGATGTCTATCCCTTTCATGCCCCAGATGTCATCTGTTCCACCCTCTGTTGCTCCATTTCATGTGGCACCTTTTTATCCCACCAGTGAGCCGTTCCTTTGGGCACCAGACTCTGCTATGCCACCTACCATTCTTTCCACATGGGGTATACTATCGAGGACGTTTTGATGTCTTTTGTCGCCCAGCACGAGTCGCACACGCAGCGCATCCAGGAGCTTGAGAGAGCTCAGCTGCCACCATGCCAGTGCCATGGTCAGACACACTCTCCTCTGCAGCCATTTCGACCCTTACCTCCAGATTATGCTGCCCGTTTCTTTACACTAGAGCAGCAGGTTGCTTCTATCATTCGTACCCAGCGAGCCATGGAGGAGGACTGGCTCCAGTTACGTCGTTTGTTTTACACCCACTTTCCCCCTCCTCCACCACCATCTGTATAGAGCTCATCAGTGCTGTTTGGGTAGACGAGGGTGAGAAGACGGCGATTGTTGGACTGCACAACATTTTTGGAGACTACTTTATGATCCTGACTTTTGTTGACATGTATTTGATGTTGTATTTGACACTGACATGATATAGTTTTTGGACAGGGGTGATGTAGCCCCTAGTTGATTGATGATTGTATGACACAGGGATGTATTGATACACTTACTATGTGGTCTCGATATATGGCAATCGCAGTATTCTCACCATATTTGATTCGCTTGATTGCTTATTTATATTTTTTATGATATGGGATGTTGTGTGATTGATATTTGTGATGTATTGATAACATGAGATGTTATGTGCTATTACTATTACTATATATGTACGTTTCACTATGGCCTGACCAACATAAACCATCTTTTAGAAGATGCCGCCGAGACGTGAGACACACATGCCTACTAATGAGGCAGAACTCCAGCAGATTATCGCTGCTGCCATTGCACAATACGCCGCCTCTCAAGGAGGGACTAGTGGAAGCAACTCTGGCAACACTGGCAACAACAATAATCCACCTCATGGATGCACCAACAAGCAGTTCTTAGACTGCAAGCCCGTAAACTTTGATGGCACAGGAGGTGCTGTCGCCTTTGTTCGTTGGGCTGAGAAAACCGAATCTGTTCTTCGCATGAGCAAGTGCGCGCTGGATCAGCAAGTCACCTATATCTCAGGGCTATTCTTGGATGGAGCCCTCTCTTGGTGGAATCTACAAGTACAGACACTAGGCGAAGCTGCTGCCTACGCGCTGACATGGACCGAACTGAAGGAACTTATGCGCAAAAAGTACTGTTCCCGCGCAGAAATCCAGAGATTGGAGACCGAGTTTTGGCATTTGAAAATGGACGGTCCAAAGATCGCAGAATACGTTCAGAGGTTCCATGATTTATCGCATGTGGTACCCTACATGGTCACTCCTGAGTTCAAGAGAATTGAACGCTTCATTTGGGGACTAGCTCCTCAAATCATAAGCATGGTAACCTCATCCAAGCCTGCGACCATTACTGAGGCGATTGATTTGATCGTGGCTCTCACAGAGGAGGCTATTCGTTTGAACAAGTTTGATGAAGCAGAGCCGAAGAAGAAAGAGACTCACGTCGAGTCATCAGGAGGTAACAAGCGGAAGTTCTCAAACTTCAAGCAGGGCGCCAGTGTGGCGGTTAAGAAAGGAGGATCAGCTGGCAGTGGAAAGAAAGGAAAAGGATACCAGGGCACCCAGCCCAAGTGTAATACCTGTCAACGCCACCATACTGGCCATTGTAATGTGAAAATATGTGAAGCAAGTGGAAAGCCGGGCCACTCGAAAGATTCTTGTTGGGCTAGTGCTGGCCGGGGAGGCCAGGGAGGATTTGGGAATAGGAATAATAATCGTGGTGGTAATCGCCCACAAGGAAACTATGGAGGAAACGGGAATCGAGGCAACTTTGCGAACCAAGCTGGCAATGCAAACCAAAACAACAACCAAGCTGGAAATGGAGGTGGAAACGGGCAAAGACTTGGATGCTATAACTGCGGTGATATCGGGCATTTTAAGAAGAACTGCCCAGAGTTAAACCAAGCCCGTGGAAGAGTGTTCCAAATCGAAGCTAGGGAAGCGCGCCAGGACCCCAATGTTGTTACTGGTACGTTCCCTGTAAATCAACGCTATGCATCCGTTTTATTTGATACTGGTGCCGATTATAGCTTCGTGCCGTTAGAATTTAAGAATATGCTTGATCTAGCCGCTAATAAGTTAGATGTTCCGTACTCAATCGAATTAGCTAATGGGAAGTTAGTAGAAGCCAACGAAGTTATCAGAGGTTGTGCGATCGAATTAGGAGAGCGTGAGTTTGCTCTGGATCTACTACCAGTCCAGTTGTGAAGCTTCGACGTGGTGGTAGGAATGGATTGGTTATCAGGCAACAAGGCTGAGATAGTTTGTCACGAAAAGGTTGTTCGTATCCCAACCGAAGATGGCGAGACAATTGTGGTTCGCGGAGAGAAGCGTGATACGCCGTTAAGGATTATCAGCTGCCTGAAAGCGCGAAAGTGTTTGCAGAAAGGATGTGTTGCCTTCCTGGCACACATTGTGGATAAAAAGGCTGCTGAGCCAAGAATCGAAGACATCCCTGTCGTGAGGGAATACCCAGAAGTCTTCCCAGAAGACTTACCTGGACTGCCACCTCAGAGACAAGTAGAGTTCCGCATTGACTTAGTTCCAGGCGCCGCGCCTGTGGCTAAGGCACCTTATAGACTTGCTCCGTCTGAGATGCAGGAACTATCGATACAGCTTCAAGAGTTGTTAGACAAGCGATTTATCCGACCAAGCTTCTCGCCTTGGGGAGCTCCGGTCCTGTTTGTCAAAAAGAAGGACGGTAGTTTTCGAATGTGCATCGACTACCGGGAGCTGAACAAGCTGACGATCAAGAATAGGTACTCTCTGCCCAGAATCGATGATCTGTTTGATCAACTGCAAGGCTCAAGCTTTTACTCAAAGATCGATCTTCGATCTGGATACCATCAGTTAAGGATACAAGAGGAAAGTATCCCAAAGACAGCCTTCAGAACTCGTTATGGACACTACGAGTTCCTTGTTATGCCGTTTGGTTTGACAAACGCACCTGCAGTCTTTATGGATTTGATGAATAGAGTTTGCAAGCCGTACTTGGACCTTGTTTTAAACATTATGCTTCCGCTTACAACTTAAACTATGTTTTGTTTGGACACCAATTATATTGTGTTGGGTTTCATATTTATTTACATGCTTTGTTCAATATGATTGGTGGCTTGATCCTGGTCAGTCACGCCTCCATGCGGTGATTACTCAGCTTGTGAATTTTGGGGGTGTGACAGATTGGTATCAGAGCCGTTGGTTATAGTGAACTCGGTTTTAAAAAGGGAAAAGCTTTTTGACAAAACCAGACTATAACCTGTACAGTGCTCAACGATCCACAACGACGCTTCGCTGCACGTGCAAGGCTCAACACCATAGGTGATATGATTTATGTTTATATTGCCTACTTGTTAGTTACATAGTACATTGTTCATGGTATGCTTGGTTAACGTAGCAACTATTGTTAGAAACCCATGTGTTCTTACTCTCTTCTGTCATCGCACTTTCACGACACCTTTTTCACCCATGTTTCCTTTGATATGAAGATCATGAGTGGACGTATCAACCTAACTCAAGCCCAGCTGACGGCTCTAATCAAGGAACAAGTTGCTGCAGCACTCGCAGCCGCTCAAGCAGGAGGTATAACCTGCTATTGCAACTTACTCTAGGATCTTTAGATCCTACTCTCGTGAACGAACACTTGTGCTTAACTTTGTCTCTCCCTACTCACACGACAGGTCAGCATGCTCAGCCCCCTGCGTGTACTTTCAAAACTTTTATGGACTGCCGACCTACTACTTTTAACGGCACAGAAGGAGCTGTAGGCCTCCTCCACTGGTTCGAGAAGCTTGAATCTGTCTTCAAGATGTGTGAATGCCCTGAGGCTCGTAGGGTAAAATTTGCTACTGGTACTCTTGAAGGAGTAGCGCTCACGTGGTGGAACGCTCAGGTTCAAATGTTGGGATTGGCTGCTGCTAATGCCACCCCATGGAACGACTTCAAAGATTTGATCAAGGAAGAGTACTGCAATCGTGATGACATCCACAAGCTGGAAGTAGAGTTCTACAACTTAAAGATGACAGGGTCGGAAATCGAAGCGTATACGAAAAGATCGAACGAGCTGGCTATCTTGTCTCCTACTATGGTAGATCCTCCTATCAAGCGTATCGAGCTGTACCTCAAAGGTTTAGCGCCAGAGATCCAGAGTCATGTGACTGCAGCGAACCTCGCCATAATTCAGCAAGTTATTCGTTTGGCTCATCGTCTCACCGATCAGGCAGTCGAGCAGAATAGGTTGCCCAAGCGTATTGGTGCTACTACTACTACTACTACCACTACTACTTCTGATGCCCCCAGCGACAACAAGCGCAAATGGGATGGAGTCTCAAGCAAGGGTTCAACATCAGCTCAGTCCCAATCTCAGCAGCAAAAGACTGATGACTACAAGAGCCCTGGTCAACAATCTTCTGGTAGTCAAGGGCAGAGTGGGTACAAGGGGAACCACCCCAAATGCAATCGTTGTGGTTTCCATCATAGCGGACTGTGTGCTAAGGGCACTTGTCAGAGGTGTAACAAACCTGGCCATGCGGCCAAGGATTGCAGGAGCCTCTACCCTGCAAATCAGCGACGACAGAACCAGCAGCAAGCCCCACATAATCAGTGACAGCAGCAGCAGGGTAACAACAAAGGATGCTTTCAGTGTGGTGCTGAAGGCCACTTCAAAAGAGACTGCCCCCAGCTGAATCAGAAACAGAACAACAACAATCAGGGGAACAGGAACAATAATGGGGGAAACAATGATGGCAATGGTGCCAGGGGACGTGCGTTCGTGATTGGGCAGGGTGATGCAAGGAACGATCCCAATGTTGTGATGGGTAAGTTTCTACTGGATGATTTCTTTGTTACTGTTTTATTTGATTCGGGTGCCGATACTAGTTATGTGTCCCTAAAAGTTAGACAAATGCTTAAGCGTACCCCAACACTTTTGAACACCAAACACATGGTAGAACTAGCAAACGGTAGAAGTCTCGAAGCCACACACATAGTTAAGGGTTGTAATCTCGTCCTAGCTGGTCAGGCTTTCTCTATCGATCTTATCCCCATCGTTCTTGGTAGTTTCGACATCGTTATTGGGATGGATTGGTTATCTCAACACCGAGCAGAGATCATTTGCAAGGAGAAGATCGTCCGCATTCCTCGTTCTGATGAAGAACCACTTGTGGTTCATGGTGACAAGAGTGGTGCGGTCGTAGACATCATCTATTTCCTTAAGGCCCAGAAGTGTTTGCGAAAGGGCCATATTGCTATTCTAGCCCTCATTACTAACACCTCAACGAAAGAGAAGAAGATAGAAGATATTCCGATTGTACGTGACTTCCCTGAGGAATTACCTGGATTACCGCCTCATCGCCAAGTCGAGTTTCAGATAGAGCTAGCTCCTGGGGCAGCACCAATAGCTCGAGCACCTTATCGTCTAGCCCCATCTGAACTAGAGGAACTATCTACGCAACTACAAGAGCTCTTGGACAAGGGTTTTATACGTCCTAGCTCTTCGCCCTGGGGAGCTCCAGTCTTATTTGTAAAGAAGAAAGATGGTACCTTCAGAATGTGTATTGACTACCGCGAACTCAACAAGGTGACCGTGAAGAATCGCTATCCTCTTCCACGTATTGATGACTTATTCGACCAGTTGCAAGGGTCGAGTTTCTACTCAAAGATTGACCTGAGGTCAGGCTACCATCAACTGAGAGTCCGAGACGAGGATATCTCTAAGACAGCATTCACGACTCGTTATGGGCATTACGAGTTTCTGGTTATGCCTTTTGGATTGACAAACGCACCTGCGGTCTTCATGGATCTTATGAACAGAGTGTGCAAGCCTTACCTGGATAAGTTTGTTATTGTATTCATCGACGACATTCTGATATATTCGAAGAGTAAGGAGGAACACGAGAAACACCTGAGGCTTATTTTGGAACTCCTTCGAACAGAGCAGTTGTATGCCAAATTCTCGAAATGTGACTTTTGGCTTCGCGAAGTCCACTTCCTAGGCCACGTGGTAAACAAGGATGGGATTCATGTTGATCCATCCAAGGTTGATTCGATCAAGAACTGGCCTGCACCCCGTACACCAACAGAAATCCGCCAATTCTTGGGTTTGGCGGGCTACTACAGAAGGTTCATCAAGGATTTCTCCAAGATTGCACAACCTCTCACTTCACTAACTCAGAAGGGTGTCACCTATCATTGGAGTGATACCCAGGAGTCCACGTTTCAGCACTTAAAGAATAGACTTTGTAGCGCACCTATTCTCTCATTACCTGAAGGCACAGATGATTTTGTGGTTTATTGCGACGCGTCCATCCAAGGACTTGGTTGCGTGTTGATGCAACGTGACAAGGTCATTGCTTACGCATCACGCCAACTTAAAGTTCACGAAAGGAACTACACTACGCACGACTTGGAGTTGGGAGCAGTGGTTTTTGCTCTCAAGATATGGAGGCATTACCTGTACGGTACCAAGTGCACTATTTACACCGATCACAGGAGTCTCCAGCATATATTCGAACATAAGGAGTTGAACATGCGACAGCGTCGATGGGTCGAACTCTTTAATGACTACGAATGCCCGATCAAGTACCATCCGGGCAAGGCCAATGTTGTGGCTGACGCCCTCAGCCGAAAGGAGTCAAAACCTAAGTGCGTGCGAGCGTTACAACTTACCATCCAATCTAGTCTTCCTACTCAGATACGAGATGCTCAGGTTGAAGCATTGAAAGCGGAAAACGTCATGGCTGAGTCCCTACAAGGATCGAGGAAACAGTTAGAACAAAAGGAAGACGGCGCCTACTATGTAACCGGGCGCATCTGGGTTCCACTTTATGGAAATTTACGCGAACTTGTGATGGATGAAGCACATAAGTCACGTTATTCAGTACATCCTGGTTCGGATAAGATGTACCACGACTTAAAGACTATATACTGGTGGCCTAGCATGAAAGCCAACATAGCAACTTACGTCAGCAAATGTTTGACTTGTGCGAGAATCAACATTGAATATCAGAAACCATCCGGCCTACTTCAACAACCAGAGATACCGACATGGAAATGGGAGCAAATTTCCATGGATTTTGTTACTGGCCTACAACGAGGAAACGATACTATTTGGGTGATAGTAGATCGATTGACTAAGTCTGCGCACTTTTTGGCTATCAAAGAAACAGATAAGTTCTCTACACTGGCAGACGTCTATCTTAAGGAAGTAGTTTCGAGGCACGGGGTACCAACCTCCATTATTTCCGATCATGATGCACGTTTTACTTCTGAGTTGTGGCAAGCTATGCACAAGTCCTTTGGCTCACGTTTAGACATGAGCACCGCTTATCATCCATAGACGGATGGGCAGTCTGAGCGCACCATCAAAACCCTTGAAGACATGCTTCGAGCGTGTGTAATCGATTTTGGCAATGGTTGGGAAAGACACCTCCCTTTTGTGGAGTTTTCATATAACAACAGTTACCACAGTAGCATCCAGGCTGCTCCGTTTGAGGCATTGTACGGGCGTAAATGCCGATTACCTCTTTGTTGGGCAGAGGTTGGCGACAGCCAGATCACAGGTCCAGAACTCGTCGTTAACACTACAGAGAAGATTGCTCAGATACGACAACGAATGGCGGCAGCTCGTGATCGTCAGAAAAGCTACACTGATAAGCGTAGGAAACCTCTAGAATTTCAGGTCGGGGACCGAGTTTTACTCAAAGTCTCACCCTGGAAGGGTGTAGTTCGTTTTGGTAAACGAGGCAAGCTCAATAC
The DNA here is from genome assembly GCA_030545235.1 of Helianthus tuberosus. NCBI lineage: Eukaryota > Viridiplantae > Streptophyta > Magnoliopsida > Asterales > Asteraceae > Helianthus > Helianthus tuberosus. The sequence continues at coordinate 18,774 of JARYGA010037596.1, forward strand.
GCGTTATGTCGGACCTTTTGAAATCACTGAACGAATTGGCAAGGTCGCTTACAGGTTGAATCTACCTGAAGAACTCAGTGGAGTTCACAATACGTATTCCACGTGTCAAATCTGAGGAAGTGTCTGTCAGATGAGACCCTCATAGTTCCTTTGAAGGAGCTCACAATCAATGATCAGTTGTAATTCGTCGAGGAACCAGTAGAAATCACAGACCGAGACGTTAAGATTCTCAAGCGCACCAGAATACCTCTTGTTCGAGTTCGTTGGAATTCCCGTCGTGGCCCAGAGTTCACCTGGGAACGAGAAGATCAAATGAAACACAAATATCCCCAGTTGTTCGAGAACAGTGCAACCACTACTGAGGCTGAAGCTACTGCGGAATTTCGGGACGAAATTCCAAACCAACGGGGGGATGATGTGACACCCCAGGAAAACCAGGAAACAACGCAACACAAGTAGTTTCCTCAGTAACCACGTGCTAAATTTCGGGACGAAATTTCTTTCAAGTTGGGGATGATGTGACAACCCGAGTTTTCAAGGCCTTTCCTCGCAACTGCGTTTTCTTAATTCGTTGCGTTCTTTTAGGTGCACCTTGTTATTTGATTGTAAATTGTTGTTTAGTGTTAATTGGTTAAATGTTAAGTATGGACTTTGTGAATTATGTGATGTGTTATTATATATTTATGTACATGACGAAATCTAAAGGGGATTTCGCCACAAGCCTGCTCGACGAAAACCCAGGGATTTCGCCATATCCCTCACGACGAAATCTGGGGATTTCGCCGGCCCAGATTTCGCCGAAGCCCATTAAGGGCCCAACACGGTATAGTTTACGTATTTATGGACGTAAGTTACGTGTGTTGTTATTTTGAAAACCCTAGAGTCTCTATCTCCCTATCCCCTGTGCGACGACAGCCTTGAACACCCGAAGTCTCTTGCATCGATCGATTCATTGTTCCTCCTGTTTGGGTTAGTGATCAACCATTGATGATTAATTGATTGAAATCATTATTGACTATTTGTTTGGCATCATGTATTAACTGTTATTGTATAATGCTTATGATCATATGATGGATGATGATTTTGTGAGTAAATAATTAGATCTACGTGATTGTATCAGTTGTGGATAGTGTGTAAATTAAGGCTCTCATGATTTGTATTCTTTATGGTTCACCGCTCGTAGTTGATAATCCTGTTTGATGCTTTACGATAAATGATATCAGTTGCTTTGTATATTGATGAATCGGGGGTATGGTACGTGCATGATGATAACCTGTTAATCTAGGGTTTATGTTATAGTTGTTGGTCGGATCTGTTGAGTGATTGATTGATGAAGTCGACGTAACTGTTAGATGATCATTAGGGTTTCTGAGTTGTGTAACTTATGATGATGAACATGCTTACCCCGACGAAAACCATGTGCTGACGAAAACCCTTACCCGACGAACTCTCTGTCGACGAAATCCTGGTCGACGAAATCCAATGTTCATCGTGGCCTTTTCGTCGTGACCCTGTGTCGACGAAATCTAATGTTCGTCGTGGCCTTTTCGTCGTGACCCTGTGTCGACGAAATCTCATGTTCTTCGTGAAGCTTATATGGAACAGTAGGTTAATATGTTTATGGATACCACGTGTATGTTAGTAATTGTTTATATTATCTACTGTTAAAGATGTTTGCTTATAAGTGGATGACAAAATTTGGTTCTTACACCTAGTACACTTAACTGATAACATGGTTATGAAACATACATGTAAACCTTGAATCTTGTATGGGTTGGTTAACTGTTTATGCGTTACTTGATAAAAATTGCCCAAGCACACCTCGTGATGTTAGATTGCATGTGAATCATTACGAACATAAACTGATTGTGTATACGTGCATACTATAGGCTTTGACTGAATTGTTTGTGCACAAGTAGTTGAGCATACCGAGCAAACCGAGGTGAGTTCACACTTTCCACAAGGCATGGGATTCCCAAGGGTTGGGAATGGGTAAAGGATTTAAACTGAAACTGCGTGATCTCCTGGTTTGGAACACGTACACACCCTCTTTATTGAAGGGTGATAACATGTGATAAGGAATTGATTTGGAACCTGCTAATCTCCTGGTTTGGGGATTTCGTACACACCCTCTTTATTGAAGGTCGACAACACGGATACTAGACCAAAATCTCTATCATGAAGTCCCTCCTTTTATATCGACTTAATCGCCGGGCCAATGGCGAGCGGGTCATTAGTTAGATAGCGTTATTTAGGTTTGACAAGCCTCACACCGTGCCGCAGAGGACGGGCGTGAACTAATGGATCTGGGCACTAGTCAATGATGATAGACATTGACGTCAGGGCACCAACTTACTTTAGTCAGTGGTCGATATGGTAACGGGTCTAGTGGTTCACATGGGGAAGCCCCCACTGGTTATGGGTATGTTTAGGAAACAGGAAAACTGGTTAACTTATGGTTTACAAATGAACTCATGGTTTTTGAAATAACTTATCAATGAATACCAACTGTGAACTCGCTCAACTTTGTTGTTGACTCGTTGTTACATGCCTTGCAGGTCGTTAGGTGCTTATGGAGCTTGCACGAGGAGGCGCGTTCGTTGTGGGACATGGACAGTCGTGTGCCATGTTAAACATTTGATACATTTGAACTTATACCTTGGTTTTAAACATTATGCTTCCGCTTACAACTTAAACTATGTTTTGTTTGGACACCAATTATATTGTGTTGGGTTTCATATTTATTTACATGCTTTGTTCAATATGATTGGTGGCTTGATCCTGGTCAGTCACGCCTCCATGCGGTGATTACTCCGCTTGTGGATTTTGGGGGTGTGACATAAGTGTAATAAGTTTAGGGGCTAAAAAATAAATAGTGTTTAAAAGACCAAACTACCCTCATTTTAGGGGTCTTTCTATAAATAAAGTGGGGAAAAGTTCTTATTTTTTGGGTATCTTAAAATACCCCTCCCTCATGCATTATAGCCACATGTCACAAGGAGATTGCTTCCTACACTTTATAGGAAAAGTAGGTTTTGTAGCCAACTCCTACCCTATACATACATATATACATACATACATACACACATATATATATATATATATATATATAGTGTGAGGTTTATTGGAGAACACTAAAAAAGTGAGGAACCATGGAAAAGTGCATTTAAAATGTTAAATATATCTTAAAAATTCAATTTAAAATGCTAAAAATTATTTTTTCTCAAAAAAACTTTTCAGAGCTTTTGCATATAAAAATGTGTAGAAACTATTCCAATAAATAAATCAATTTTGTAAATTAAATACAGTCAATCATTAAATTTTGTAAAAAAATTAACCTTCTTTTAAACATTTTTTATATTTTTAGTGTTGAATTTTTTTTATTAAAAGGCTTCTAAATGTATTTACATGGAAAATCGTCAAAATACATTTTAAAAAAAATTTGATTTTTTACATGTTAAATGAATGGTTCTCAAGTCTCCATTTTTTTAGTGTTTCCCAATGAAACCTTCGATATATAGGATTGATATAAAGAAAACCTGGATAAGTTAAGGAAACCTCATCTCTATCATCCATCGAACTAATTAATGGTGGAGATTGTTCTAAGTACCAAAAGTTGTTTTCTTCAGAAAAATGTAATAGACTGCAAATGGGTGTACTTCAAAAAATGTACCCAACTTTTATAGTTTCTTTCTCCTCTTTTCTCTCCTCTAACAAAAAGTTGTAACCGTTGTAATTGTTACACAAAAAATTCCCTATAAAAATGTAACATATTTTTTATGTGCACTACAAAAAATAAAACTTTTTAAATTCTAACTTCTAAATCTATACACTTCATAATTTAAAACATCTATTGAAACCCATTAAAAAGTGAATAACAGGTGAAGTTACAAAAAATGAATGGTGAAAATGTAACAAATGCACTCTCTCTCCTCTAACACAAAAGCGTGTTATAGTGTCAGAAAAATTGTGACGTCAGAAAGTGTAACACATGGCATATTTGTGTCCATTCATTTAAGTTTGTTTGGTTTCATTGACTCAATTAGAGATTTCGTTCTATAATTGCCATATGTGTGTGTGTGTGTGAATTATAAGGAGAAATCTCATGTGAATTAAAAAAACTCTAAACACCAAAGAGATGGACATCAGGCAGCCAGTTGTTACACTTTTTCATTGCAACATTTTTTTCTGGCACGCTTTTTGTATGAGTGGAGAGAGAATGTGTTACATTTTTTGAGCTGTTCACATTTTTTTAACTTACCTATTATGCTTTTTTAGTTTTTTAGATTATATGAAATGTATAGATTTTAGAACTTATAATTTACGAAGTTCTATTTTGTAATATACGTAAAAAACGCGTTATGTTTTTTACAATGTGATTTTTATATAACAATGCAGTTGTTACACTTTTTGTCAGACAGACTGTAACATTCTCTGAAAAAAGTAACTTTTTGTACCTTTTTAATATCAACCATTAACCATATGAGATTGATGATGGAGATGAAGTTTTCTGGGTTTTTTTAACTAAGGTGGGTTTTTTTTATCTTTTCCCTATAATTATATATATAAAACGAAAAGCGCCGAGGGGATTTTTATAAAAGAAATTTAAAAATTCAGTTTTTAGCATATATATATAGGGAAAGGTTTAAATGAGAACGCTAAATATTGTGAGAACCGTGATAACAAATGAAAAAATCGCAATAACTTGGTCCAAAACAATTCAAATTCAAAAAAGATTTCTACACTTATCATTACTATTCGAATACAATGTTAGAAATTTAATTTACACGTTTAAATTTACGTAAATTCGTAAATAAAGAAAATTTACACATGTGTAAGTTTGCCATTTACACATGTGTAAATCTGTTATATTTACACATGTGTAAAAATCTAAAAAGAGTGATTTGGAAAGGAGAAATGAATTATTTGATGTTGTAAATTCTTTTTTTGATGTTGTATCTTAATTACAATGAGGTTTGTATTAAAAATTTGGTTTTGATTGGTTTTTTCATTCGTTCTCACGATTCTCGCAATATTTAGCGTTCTCAAGATAACCCTCCCATATGTGTGTGTGTGTGTTTGTTTATACTTCTCGAGAATATGTTAAATAAAACTATAAAATTTATATATTTTATAAATAGAAGTATTACAGAATAATTCAATTTGTTAGACAAAAATCTTGAAATTATCACATTCTTTAGCTATTAAATTTTTAATAGAGCGATTTTGGCGGGATATGATGTTGGCGTCTGATGTGGTGTTGGTTGTTTTTTGGTGGTTGGGGTCGAACGGGATGGGTGGGAGAGGGGTGTTCAAGGTTTGGTTTCAAACCGTGAAATCGTTTAAATCGGTCATCAATTGATTCCACGGTAGTTTTTTACTTAATTTTCTGTCGGTCGTTTTCATTTTTCTAAACGGTAGCAAACGGTTTGGCTTACAGTTTATATTGAAATATAAATATAAAATAAAAGATACTAACAATACAGTCTTACTTTTTTTACTTTGTTTTTATATATTTTTAATTCCTTGCCTTGCTCTAAGTTATCTTTACATATTTAATAATTGGATGTTACATTATTTTGACAAATGATGTATGTGATTGTGACGTTATATATTTAATTAGATCAGGTTTTAGTGGATCAGATCAATTTCGCAAAGATTTTTTAGTCAAATTTATATCACCATGTGTGAATATGAAATGACACACGAGTTTTGAATTTTTAATGTATGATCTTTCCAGGTCAGATTTGTTTTTTTTAATGCAACTATGAACAATAGGAACATGGGTATTTAATTAAAACTGGAGTTATGCGTCGCCCGCGTTGCGGGGCGTTAAACCAAATATTTTTTAGTTTAATAATTTATTTCGGTTAGTTATACATGCTATTTATAACACGATTTCCAAAAAGATCATCGAGTTAACCAATTAAAGAAAAACACTACCACAGTTATGATAAAAAAATAACTAAAACGATGGCAAGTGCGTAATTTAGAGTTTGGGGCAAAACAATAATTTGTCAGAACGAATTAGCGAGTGCTAGGCAACTGTTTGGCACGAACAAAAACAAAATTAGTCAACCAAGTAAAATAAAACACTACCATAGTTTTGCCCAAAAAACGATAGGAAGATTGCAATTTTTAGCTGGGGTAAAATCGTAATTTTGAGATGGAGGTAAAATAATATTTTGAACTGAAGGCAAAACCAATTTTTTTTTTATTTTGAAATGTGGGCAAAATCGTATTTTTTTAACTGCGGGCAAAGTCGTAATTTCTAGCTGAGGGCAAAAGCAAATATTTATTTTGAACTGTGGGCGAAATCGTAATTTTAAACTGGGAACCAAATCGTAATTTGGCAGGACTCTAGCTGGGTGCAAAACCCTAATTTTATTTTGAACCAGGGGCAAAATCGTAATTTTTAACTGAGTGCAAAATCGTAAATTTAAGCAGGGAGCAAAACCAAAATTTTATTTTGAAACGGAGAGCAAATTCGTAATTTTAAACTTGAGATAAAATTGTAACTTGAGAGGACCTATAAATAACTATTATATGCGGGGGCAAATTCGTAATTTTAAAATTGATATAAAATTGTAATTTGACAAGACCTATAAATAGCTATTATAAGCAAAAAAAAAATGGCCGCCAAAAATGGCCAACCACATTTAACCACTATTCCCGCCTACAACTTTAATATGTATGTATTGTAAATGTATCCAACCAGTGTTATCTAACAACGTACGTTACGCGATTTACAATATTCATATAAGTCCTGAATGTTACGACGGGACACATGCATACATGAAAGGAAAAAAAATGACATATAGTAACACAATTATAAAATTAAAAGAAAATCAGGTATAACCAAAACTTTTAACTAAATTCACCCATAAAATCAACACACAACAAAAAAAAATTGATAACAGCCACCTCATGTAGAGGGGGTTTAGCTTTCTTGCAATGGGATGAAGCCCTTTTAAAATCATCTACTAAACAAAATAAAAAAAAATAAAAAGTAAAAAATCTGATTGGTTGAAAACATTGGGTTCCACCTGCAACGTCATTAGCGCTCGTTACTCGGATGAAGCCCCTTCCATAGCCCCCCCCCCCCCCCCCCCCCCTCCTCTCTGGCACATAGGAAATAGGGAAGGGGCGCTATGAGACACTATTGTTGCTGGTATACCACACCCTTGACCCTAAGAATTATCCATGTAGAAGTGTCTCAAAGTCTTAGGAGAACAAAAATTGAATATTGTTGTACATAGATACTTCAATGCGGTTACCAAAAATCCATCACACACTAAACATAATTACACCAGGGTTACCAAACCTAAAAAAATTAAAATGATCACATATGGAGTCATGTATGCTTGCACCTTTTAAGCGTCAAAAACTTACCACCTCATCACTATGGCACAATCAATGTGAAAATCATAATAAAGTTGTCTGATCACTGTAGTGATATGAACCAACTAAACTATTAATGTTGATAAAGTGTAGCAAAGGGGTGTTTAGGTATAAACAAAGCACAAAATGTGGCCATTAATTTACGAAAAAACAATATGTGAACATTAAGCCCTTCAGCAACAATAGCTTCAACAGGGGAAAAAATAAAATAAAACTGGAAATAGAGCCGTTACACCTAAATTAACTACTTAAATCTTCAAATTCTCATCAAGTAACAACATAATATACAAAAACAGCACAAATCAAGTAACATAGAAAAGCAAAAAAAAAAAAAAAAAAAAAACCCATATACCTTCAGCAGACACATTCTCCGAATACTGTCCAAAAATCGATCGAACATTCTCACAATATTACCGTTGCCGGACTTCGGCGCCAATGAATTCACCAAACATGCGTAATTTTTTTCTCCAGTTTCCTTATAAGATCTGGCGGAAACCACGATCTATTTGACGCAAATTCTCGCTATTGAAGATGATTATATGTTGATATTTCTAGCACAAAGTACCGGTTTGCATCCTTACTTGTCATGGCCATCTACCATATATGAGACAACATGTAGTAGTCATTATTAGTAATACCAGCATGTAAATTGTACATTAAAAAAGTAATAGTCATTAGTTATATCATGACACCACTTTAACACAACATAACTAACAAAAGATTTGATTTTGAAGCACGCAATTTGCAATATGTTCATATTTTGAGCTTGAACCAAACGTCGTTTGTTTTGTACTTAACTAACATCATCAAACCCAAATTAAGTAGGCTTTACCAGGCAAATAATGAAGGTGGACACGGAGTAGGTATCCTCTATCTTTAGTATTCCACTTAGGTATGACACATAGGGCTGTAAATAAACCGAACGTTCAGTGAACAGTTCATGAATCGTTCGGCGGGAAGTTCGTTTATGTTCGTTCGGTTAGCTTAACGAACAAACACGAACAAAAAATTTTGTTCGGGTAGCTTAGCGAACATACACGAACATAGGTCTCGTTCGTTTGACTGCGTTCGTGAACGTTCGGTAATATGTTCTGTTACGTTCATTCGTGTTCGTTTGATTATATTAAAAAATAATAAATAGCAAACTTTTTATCAAAACATATTTAAAACTTGAAACCCTATTTTTCTAAGTTAGCAAAAATATGGACATGCTAAGACATTTTTGGGGCTAATTATGTCTAAGTTAGTTAAAGTTAATTCATCGTTTGGTGGTGTATTAGACTTCTTGTGTTTTGATTTATCATTTGACGGTTGTTTTTAACTACTTATATCCAATGTTTAAGGATGACACTATTTTTATTTTTGAGTAAACTTCCGTTTTGCTCCCTGTGGTTTGGTCATTTTAACGGTTTTGCTCCAATATTTTAAAAATAGCCATTTTCCTCCCTGATTTTTCTAACTTATCTTCATTTTGCTCCCAGCCTCTAACTCCGTCAGGGAGGAAACTGGCGACAAACTCGAAAGATTAGGGAGCAAACTGGCGACAAACTCGAAAGATCAGGGAGGAAAATGGCTATTTTTAAACTATTTGAGCAAAACCGTTAAAATGACCAAACCACGGGGAGCAAAACGGAAGTTTACTCTTTATTTTTTTATTTTCAAGTTAAATGTCCGTTTGTGTTCTTTTTTTATTTGCTTGCGTTCGTTTGTGTTCGAGACCAGTGTTCACGAACTGTTCGTGAACAACTGAATTTCCTTAATGAACGAACATGAACGTAAACTTATGTTCGTTATGTGTTCGTGAACAGTTCGCGAACATGTTAATTTCGTTAATGAACGAACACGAACACGGCTTTGTTCGTGTTCGTTCGGTTCGTTTACAGCCCTAATGACACATGTCATATTATCATAAACAACCTAAACTGATTATTTAAAATATTGTGAAAATAAGAATCTATAACAAAATTATATAAAAAAAAAACTGACATAGAACCATGCTATCAAGAACACAATTCACAAGTGATTATAAACACAATCTGATATAAAATATTTATCTAACCCAGTACAGAGCCCGGGTTTGAACTTAAACAGCGTCTCCCAATCATAGCTCGAAGCAAACTGAGTTCCATCAAGCAAACATCCCACATAGTGAACTACAAAATAAAAAACATAGATCAGAACACCACATTGTGATTTGAAAAGATGAAAATATCCTCTTTTAAACGAAAAGAAAGAGTGGAAGACCATCGAACTTATGTGACACTAAACACCTGTATAAGTAAACTTATAGTAAATTCATTAACATGTCGAATTCAGTAACCGTTAATTAGATGTCTAAATTTTTTGCTAACAATTTAAAAAAATGATGAAGAAAATGATATGTACCAATCGGTTGATAGATAATCCGTTGAGTGGATCAAACTCAAAAGAAATTAGCAAGAAACAAGACTTGAGATAATTCTCTAAATTTTCATTCATATCCAATAGTGAAACATATAATGCCTTCTATAGGCTTAAACTAACGAAACAGAAATGCAAAAAATAAACTACCAACTAACCCACTAACATGAAAAATAAACAAGCAAATTTAATATACTCCTAGAATAGTGACAACATGCAGAACGTGATTGAAATACATGATGTGAATGTGGTTGCGAGCCATTGACCACATTGGAAGCACATAACGGAAAACCTTTATGGGCCTTGAAAATCCATGTGGCAATGTAAATTATAAACTAAATTGTATTGTATTGTATTTCAATTTTCTATGGCTGGTACTTAATGATAGGAGTATGAGCCTTGAATCACCGGTTCAAATAAAACGGTAAAATAAAAGATAGATCTACGGTTAGCTTTGGATACAGATACACCACCAAAACCAACAGTAGGGCTGCGAATCACTCCCGATGGCGGACCCAGGATTTTATTTCAATGGGGTCCATTTTCGGGTCGGTCCTCGTTCGGGTCGAGTTAAAGTGAGGTTTGAACTAGATTTTTAAAAAAAATAAGAAAAATGGGCTTATCAAGGATTGAACCCATGACCTCTTGGTGGAAAAGAGGGAGATTTACCACTACATCAACTTTCTTTTTATTTCTATGGTGTCCACCTAATTGTATTTATGAGGTCCATATACAATTTAATATACCGAATCTACTATTTTTTTTAAAAAGATTGGGGTCCGGGGACCCCGGTGACACCAATGTGGGTCCGCCCCTCAATATGCCGGGGACCCCAGTGACACCAATGTGGGAGTCCCGAAGATACAGAAATCACCACTCCGGTTATAAATTCGGGTCTAAGAACACCACTCAATATGCCACAATTGAGCTAGCATAGACACAATTAATTCACCTCAAAATCCATTGAGAGAAAATTAACCAAAACAAATTCTTTACTCATAAACACACACTAACTTCTATTCATGCTTACGGAATTACATAAAGGAAAATAAATCATGGGTCTAGATCATGGGTACACCACTACTACACTTTAGGGAATTGGAAACAACTGAAAGAGAAATAAACTAAAATAAAAGAGAACAAAATATAAAATATGTAAAGATAAAAAAAACATCATGGAGCAGTAGTTATTGGTGCGCCACAAATTCCATGTGCCTGTAAATTTACGTGGAGCATGCATGGATCAAGTTGACCCAGGTTGGCGACCCACCCGTTATACATTAACGGGTTTGTGACCTGACGTACATCATCCTCTCGGTCTTCGAAAAAAGTTTGTCCTCAATCTTGAGACATCTTGCACCAGCTTCCTCTTGTATATCTTGCATCGGTGGTGGTTCAGGTGGTATTTTCGGTGGGTATCCAATGGTCCATAGAAGCTTATACATGTAGGGTATTGGTTGAGTGGTCAGAACTCCTTCAACACACGACACCCACATTCGCTTCAACTTTGTGTTGATTTCGAACATGCATGATTGCTGCCAAATAACCCTTTTAATCGGCTGGTTGGATGGCACCAAAGAGACCATATCTTGTTGACCCAAATTTTCGACATCCTTCATCTTGTAATGAAAACTTGAAATGCCTTCCTTTTCGTAATCGACTTTCATGTGCAGATTCTGGAAAGTGGGTTCTTTCATTTCATTGAGCCCATTTGAGAATAACTCCTTGTTAGTCTCTAACCCATGCAATTCTATTCCGTAAAGGGTACAAAAACCGGTTTCACGTTGCAGTTTCTCCTCTTGATCGGCAATCCCGCTAATAGCTCGTTTCACAAACAAGCATTCTTCTTCATCGGCGATGGTTCCGTCTTCATCAAATAGAGGTTCCTCAGCATGTAATACATAATTCAGTTCCTCGATGGTCTTGAACTCATCAAACTCAACACTAAATGGTGAACAAATGAACATGGTGTGGACTTGAATTGTTGGAATATCTGATTACAAAGAGAGCGTTGAAGTGGTAATGGTCTGATGAGTTAAAATAGAGACTTAAGACTCTTTTTTTATAGAAATTTTGGAATTTGGAATGAAAATGAAATGTAACGGTTTTGGTTCTGGGAATGAGAATTCAAAATAGGGTGAATATTTTTTTTAGGGACGATAATAGAAATGATATGAGAACGTAGAGGGGTACGAGTCGAAATGGAACGCTTCGGCTCTGATACCAAATGATAGGAGTATGAGCCTCGAATCACCGGTTCAAATAAAACGGTAAAATAAAAGATAGATCTACGGTTCGCTTTGGATACAGATACACCACCAAAACCAACAGTAGGGCTGCGAATCACTCCCGAAGATACAGAAATCACCACTCCGGTTATAAATTCGGGTCTAAGAACACCACTCAATATGCCACAATTGAGCTAGCATAGACACAATTAATTCACCTCAAAATCCATTGAGAGAAAATTAACCAAAACAAATTCTTTACTCATAAACACACACTAACTTCTATTCATGCTTATGGAATTACATAAAGAAAAATAAATCATGGGTCTAGATCATGGGTACACCACTACTACACTTTAGGGAATTGGAAATAACTGAAAGAGAAATAAACTAAAATAAAAGAGAACAAAATATAAAATTTGTAAAGATAAAAAAAACATCATGGAGCAGTAGTTATTGGTGCGCCACAAATTCCATGTGCCTGTAAATTTACGTGGAGCATGCATGGATCAAGTTGACCCAGGTTGGCGACCCACCCGTTATACATTAACGGGTTTGTGTGTGACAACCCTCACTAAACTAGGTATCCGTACGACTTAATTAATAATTAATTACTGCTTAATTACTGTGCTTGCTTGAACTTGTGAATAAACTGCTACTTGAATACTGATACATGTACTTACTTGCATCATACTTTACTTGCTGTCACTCCATGTTTTGCTTACAGCACTTTTGTGACAACCTTGATGCACCAAAAGCACAGTAGCACAATGAACGGATAACCTATTAAACGTGCGGTCATAACTAGCACCAGGCAGGTACTGCCTCTAAGGCCTGTAAGAGCCTGAGATAGTTTGCTACACTAGTGGTGAGTGTAGGGATATAAGGGTTGTAGAACTGCATCACTAGGAATAAATTACAGTGACCGGATGTGCCTAAAACGTACTCTAAGCAAAAAAAAAAAAAAAAAACTCAGCACTTTAATAAACAATCCAGCTTTTGGCTAACTAATAAAGTGCCAAGACATGAGGAAAATATTCCCGACACTTTGGAGGAATAAGTTGTGTCACTAAAAATAATAATAACGACACTTTAAAGCTTGTTTAACGCTTTAATGGATTACTATCCAACCGAACAACCGGACTATACCCGGAACATGAAAATATTGTTAATAACATTACTTATCTTTTTCTGAGCCAGTTAGGGTCCCTGAATACCCTAACACCCGCAATAAAGCACAACACACTACTAACAGGGTTAATCACTTAACTAACCTAGATTAACCTAACTATTATCTAACTAATTGGTTAGAAATGAACTAGCTACCCCCCCCCCCTGGCCGATTTCGGTCACATTGTGACCATCAATTGTACCATTTTGATTATTATATTCTAAGTTGTCTAATATCAAGACAACACATGAACCTTTGGGTAATTCACTTGTTAATTGCCTATAAGAACACTACATCATCCATCATTCTTTCCAACACTTAACATCACACAAACACTCCCTCTCTCTCTCTCAAAGGCTTCGGCCGAACACCCCCTCTACATCCATCATATTTTTCGGTTTTGATCCCCTCATCTCAAGACCATTCAAGTGTCAAGGATCCCGTATAAGAAGGCTTGGTGCATTCGGAGCTCAAAGGACCTCACTCTATTGCTTTTATCCTCTCATTTTGCGCTTAGATTCTTCCCTAGCCTCGAGCTAGTAGTAAGTTGCTATAATCACCCTCTCGAACTATTTTGAAGTGGTTAATATGATTTGTAACGGTTAAAACTCGTAATCTTACAAAATGACACACAAAAGTTTACTAAAAATGCTTGTAATGATGGTTAAAAGCTCATATGTTGTGTAAATCTTGTAGTAGTTGATTTGTGTAATTATTTGGACCCGATCTATGTTGTGGTAGCTCGGATCGTCATTTAACCCGGGGTGGTCATGATCATGGATCATGACATAAGGTTGTTTTGGAAGTAACAAGGGTTAAAGGATGAAACTCTACCACACACGAATCATGAACTTGTGTAAAAGCGATTTTGCTTGTGAAATAGTGTTTAAAACTAGTAGATCTACGTATCTACAAGCGGTATTTTCAAAGAACCAAGTATCAAAGAAATCATGTTTTCTAAAGACGGATCTTACACTAACACGAATGATTTTTAGAACACACAAGTGTGTAAACACTTGTGTAGCACACACTTTCGACAAAATAACTATCTTTGTAAAAATTGATAAGAAGTTGTAAAGATGGAATTTCACAAAATAAAACTTGGTAAATATATATTTAGTATATATTTTTCATAAAGTCACTTGATATGTGTTTATGAATATTTTGTGAAAATACTAGTATTATTTTTAGGGTAAAAATAATACTATCGAATGTTAATGGATCCAAAATAATACGAACGTCTCTACGATAAATATATAAGTTACACCGGTAATTATTATTACCACTCGATCTCTAAAACGTAACTTACGCATTTTAAGAAAATATGACTTAACGCGTATTTTTGTCAAGATATTATTTTGGGAAAATCTATGTAATAGAAAATATAATATTTTTGAGAAGAATATTTATATTCTGGAGTTAGAAATAAAATATATTTTAAGTGAGACTTAATAATATATTTCAAACACACATGTATTAAATCCCCCATCCTTGGGGAGGAAAATGATTACCAAGTATTTACTAAATGTAAACACGAAATAGTTGTCTAACTATTTCCCAAAAACTTAAACCATAAAGCTAAGGCACGGCCGTCCGTCTAATAGAATTAGTACGTGTAGGTCGTCACGCAGCTGCTTGAACAGGAGACATACTTGGTAGAGACGCACCACTGTGAGTTCATGTCCCCCTTTTCTCTTAACTGTTTTCAGTTTTCTAAACTACGGGGGTGAAATACATGTTACTTTGATTACAAGTACTTTATACATGGTATGGTTAGCGTAAGGAGGTTTACTACTTAGATCACGTGAGTGGGTAGGAGCAACATGAGGCCATTAGTCCTCATGGTAGGACCGAGGGACAGGAGCGGTAGATCTATCTGGGTGTAGCGAGCCCAGCCCTAGGCCAAACTAGAAACGGACCTCGGGGTGACTTCGTGCCCGACGCATAAATCTGCTAGGTTTGAGTCTCCCTACTTGCACTTCACACATATCAGTGGCCTTGCAAACCATTGGTGATCTCAATTCCCTGATGTGCTACATACCAGGATTTTTATACTTACAAAGGTTTATTTACTCACTTACACATGAACTCGCTCAACATTATTGTTGATTTTTCAACTTACATGTATTTCAGGGAATTAAAGGATCTGGCGCGGTATGACACGTTTTCCCGCTGCACTAGTTACGAGGTCATCCGGGTTTAGGGAATGTGACTCTTTCCTGGACAAGTCACAGTCCTTAAACTATGCTTATGTTATGTTGTGTTTGTTGAACAATGTTTATGTCATTAGGATGTGTTTCCGTTAAGACAATGATGTTGTATTTGGTTTTCAAAAACTTAATTAAATGGATGATCTTGCATGGTTTTATTTCATATAGCTTTGTTATGGTTAAGCTATGTTATTAAGACGTCACACCAAAATAACCACGCTTCCGCAAAGCCAGGGTGTGACAGCTTGGTATCAGAGCTCTGATCATAGCGAACTAGGATTCTTTCTCGAGTCTAGACTATGATCACTAGGGCTCTCACGAAAACATTTTTACACTACATACCACTTAAGTCCAGATCCAAAACTTTTTATAAACAAATGTTGAGCACATTTTATTTATTATTTATAGGCTCGGTCTGGGAGGCCGAGGCTCGGTCTGAGAGGCCGAGGTAGTGGGCTAGTTGGACTAGGAGAATTGGCTAGTGGGACTAGGAAGAGCAGTCTGAGAGGCTGGGAGAATTGGCTAGTGGGACTAGGAGAGTTGGCTAGTGGGACTAGGAAGAGCAGTCTGAGAGGCTGGGAGGCTAGTGGGACTAGGAGAATTATTTGAATGCTTACTTGGTGACTTATGTGATTATTTGATTGTATGATTGACTGTTTGTGCATGTTTGTGTTTATGTTACAGACACCATGGACACCTCTGGCACAGGTGACTCAGACACCACAGGACCCAGACCTATAGTATCAGATGACCTAGAGTCTTCAGAGCACGAGGTCCACACATCCGACGTTACTAGCACGGACGAGGACGACTTTCAGCCCTTTGCTTTACCTGATGGTGCTGATGAGCTCGCTGATGGCCCTTTGGCCGGGGACCTACCACTTGTAGAGATCCCTGCACCCATACCACTTGCTTCATATCCTGCTTACGATTTGCTTCCCGACGTCGATCTGTTTGATGACGAGCCCTTAGAGGATGAGGTTCAGGGCGAGGCCCTTCTTGCTGCTGGAGATCTTTTGTTGATCGCAGATGCTCCCGCTGAGGAGTCACCTGCTCACTCTCCGGTCCCAGACTCTTTCGAGTCTGTGGCCTCCGCACCCTCACACGCTCAGAGTGCGCAGCACTTTTCTCACGGTTCAGATCCAGATAGAGCATCCTCTGTTGCCCCTGTTTCTAGCTTTGCTTTCGACCACGATGTTGAGGAGGACTCCGATCCTGTCTTTCCCCCAGGATTCGACCCAGATGAGGATATAGAGTTTATACCCATGGATCAGCCTATGGAGGATCCGGTCGACCCAGTTGACCCAGTTGATCCCATCGACCCTGAGTTTGATTTTGAGATGGCCTTTGAGGATCCCGAGCAGCCACTGGACCCTGCTCCTGACCCAGTGCTTGAGCATGACCCTACTCATGCTGGCATGCCTATTGATCCTGTGATTGCTGACCTACCCATTGATGATCACCCTGCTGATGCACCACTACTGGAGGGTGACCATGTTATTGCTGCTGATCATGTTGATCCCCCATTTATCGATGATGTACCTGCTGACCCTTTTGTTGCACCCCACCTTGACCCTATGCCTGTACAGTTTGATCGAGCACTTTTTGATGCACAGATTGACCCACGAGATGAGCACGCCCAGCATGGGTGGATTCCTGTTGATGATGAGGTTCCACCTATTCCCCCTCAGATCACTGATACCCGTCACGTTGATACCTCTTTTACTTTCCCTCAGTTTACACCTCCAGCACGTCCTGGAGAGGGTTCTTCGGCCCATCCCTTTGGGCATGTGCCGACGTCTGTTCCCGTTATGCCACAGTTTTCACCTGTTTTACCCCCTGTTCCTCCATTTCATGTGACACCTTTTGATCCAGCCAGCGAGCCGTTTCTCTGGACGTCACCTTCTGTTATGCCATCGACCGACCCCTACCATCCTTTCCATATGGGGTATTCTATTGAGGACGTTCTGATGTCGTTTGTTGTCCAGCAGGAGGCGCTCACACGGCGTATTCAGGAGCTCGAGAGAGTTCAGCCACCGCCGTACCAGTGTCAGGGTCAGACCCACCCTGTTTCTTCGCAGCACTCTCGACCATTGTTACCTGACTATGCTGCACGCCTTTTTGCCCTAGAGCAGCAGGTTGCTTCTTTCTTGCGTACCCAGAGAGCCATGGAGGAGGACTGGCTCCATTTGCGTCGCTTGTTCTACACTCACTTTCCCCCTCCTCCACCGCCATCCGTGTAGAGCTCTTCAGTACCGTATGGGTAGACGCTGGTGAGAAGACGGCGAATGCTTTTGACTGCACAGCATTTTTGGAGACTACATTTTGATTCTGACTTTTGTTGATCATGTATATGGGATGTATTGACACTGATTTGATATAGTTTTTGGACTAGGGTGATGTAGCCCTTAGTCGACTGATGTTGTATGACACTGTGATGTACTTGTACGCTTAGTATGTGGTCTCAATATATGGCAATCGCAGTATTCTCATCATATTTGATGCTTGATTTGGTTATTTATATTCTATGACATGGGATGTTGTGTGATTGATGTTTGTAACATGGGATGTTGTGTGATTGATATGATTATAACATGAGATGTTAAGTACTATTACTATCATAATAAAGCGTACGTATTATAACATGGGATCTGTATTATGACCTGACTTACGTAAACCATCTTTTAGAAGATGCCACCAAGGCGTGAAATACGTATGCCTACCAATGAGGCAGAACTCCAACAAGTCATCGCTGCCGCCATCGAGCAATACGCCGCCTCGCAAGGAGGACCCAGCGGAAGCAGCTCAAACAACAATGGCAACAACAATCCACCTCATGGGTGCACCTACAAGCAGTTTCTAGACTGCAAACCAGTCAACTTTGATGGCACAAGAGGTATTGTCGCCTTTGTTCGTTGTGCTGAGAAAACTGAATCTGTTCTTCGCATGAGCAAATGCGCACTAGATCAGCAAGTCACCTATATCTCGGGGCTATTCTTGGATGGAGCCCTCTCTTGGTGGAATTTGCAAGTACAGACACTTGGTGAAGCTGCTGCCTACGCGCCAACCTGGACCGAGCTGAAGGAACTTATGCGCAAAAAGTACTGCTCTCGCGCGGAAATCCAAAGATTGGAAACTGAGTTCTGGCATTTGAAAATGGAAGGTCCAAAGATCGCAGAATACGTTCAGAGGTTCCATGACTTATCGCATGTGGTACCCTACATGGTCACTCCGGAGTTCAAGCGGATTGAACGTTTCATTTGGGGATTAGCTCCTCAAATCATAAGCATGGTGACCTCATCCAAGCCTGCGACAATTACTGAGGCAATTGATCTGAGCGTGGCTCTCACAGAGGAGGCTATTCGCCTGAACAAGTTCGATGATGCTGAGCCTAAGAAGAAAGAGACTCACGTCGAGTCATCAGGAGGTAACAAACGGAAGTTCTCGAACTTCAAGCAGGGCGCCAGTGTGGTGGTTAAGAAAGGAGGATCACGCACGCCAGCTCAGGTTACAGCTGGTAGTGGAAAGAAAGGAAAAGGATATATGGGCACCCAGCCCAAGTGTAATACCTGCCAACGCCACCATTCTGGCCATTGTAGTATGAAAGTATGCGAAGCATGTGGAAAGCCGGGCCATTTGAAGGACACTTGTTGGGCCACTGCTGGCCAGGGAGGATTCGGAAACAGAAATAACAACCGGGGTGGGAATGGAAATCGCCCACAAGAAAACAATGGAGGTAATGGGAATCGAGGCAACAATGCTAATCAAGCAGGCGCTGTGAATCATAACCAAAGGAATAACCAAGCTGGAAATGGAGGTGGAAACGGGCAAAGACCTGGATGCTTTAACTGTGGAGATATCGGGCACTTTAAGAGAAACTGCCCAGAGTTAAACCAAGCCCGTGGAAGAGTGTTTAATATTGAAGCGAGGGAGGCGCGCCAGGATCCCAATGTTGTCACTGGTACGTTCCCTGTAAACCAACGCTATGCATCCGTTTTATTTGATACTGGCGCCGATTATAGCTTCGTGTCGTTAGAGTTTAAGAATATGCTTGGTTTAGCCGCTAGTAAATTAGATATTCCGTACTCAATCGAATTGGCTAATGGAAAGATAGTAGAAGCCAATGAAGTTATCAGAGGTTGTGTGATCGAATTGGGAGAGCGTGAGTTTGCTTTGGATCTACTACCAGTCCAGTTGGGAAGCTTCGACGTGGTAGTAGGAATGGATTGGTTATCAGGCAACAAGGCTGAAATAGTTTGCCGTGAAAAGGTCGTTCGTATCCCAACCGAAGATGGCGAAACAATTGTGGTTCACGGGGAGAAGCGTGATACGCCGTTAAGAATTATCAGCTGCCTGAAAGCGCGAAAGTGTTTGCAGAAGGGATGTGTTGCCTTCCTGGCACACATTGTGGAAAAGAAGGCTGCTGAGCCGAGAATAGAAGACATCCCTGTCGTGAGAGAATATCCAGAAGTCTTCCCAGAGGACGTACCTGGACTACCACCTCAGAAACAAGTAGAGTTCCGCATTGACTTAGTTCCAGGCGCCGCGCCTGTGGCTAAGGCACCTTATAGACTTGCTCCGTCTGAGATGCAGGAACTGTCAACACAACTTCAAGAGTTGTTAGACAAGGGATTTATCCGACCAAGCTTCTCGCCTTGGGGAGCTCCAGTTTTGTTTGTCAAGAAGAAGGACGGTAGTTTTCGTATGTGTATTGACTACCGGGAGTTGAACAAGCTGACGATCAAGAATAGATACCCTCTGCCAAGGATTGATGATCTGTTTGACCAACTGCAAGGCTCAAGCTTTTATTCAAAGATCGATCTTCGATCTGGATACCATCAGTTAAGGATACAAGAGGAGAATATCCCAAAGACAGCCTTTAGAACTCGTTATGGGCACTACGAGTTCCTAGTTATGCCGTTTGGGTTAACAAACGCACCTGCAGTCTTTATGGACTTGATGAATAGAGTTTGCAAGCCGTACTTGGACAAGTTCGTGATTGTGTTTATCGACGACATCTTGATTTATTCAAGAACAAAGGCTGAGCACGAACAGCATTTAAGAGCTATTTTGGAGTTGCTGAAGAAGGAACAGTTGTATGCCAAGTTCTCTAAGTGCGAGTTTTGGCTACGTGAAGTACAATTTCTTGGACACGTGGTGAACGGAGATGGAATCCATGTGGATCCAACCAAGATCGAAGCGATCAAGAATTGGGAAACGCCAAAGACGCCAACCGAAATTCGACAATTCTTAGGTTTGGCTGGTTACTACCGAAGATTCATTGAGAATTTTTCAAAAATCGCTCAATCGTTGACGCTCCTCACGCAGAAAGATAAGAAGTTTGATTGGGGAATCAAACAGGAAGAAGCGTTCCAGATATTGAAGGATAAGCTCTGCAATGCGCCAATCTTAGCACTACCGGAAGGTACAGATGATTTTGTGGTATACTGCGACGCTTCGCGTCAAGGATTGGGTTGCGTGTTGATGCAACACCAAAAGGTTATTGCTTACGCATCACGTCAATTGAAAGTGCACGAAAAGAACTATACCACACATGATTTGGAACTTGGCGCAGTGGTATTTGCATTAAAGATCTGGAGACACTACCTTTATGGTACAAAGTGTACAATTTTTACAGATCACAAGAGCCTACAACACATATTCAACCCGAAGGAGCTGAATATGTGGCAAAGACGTTGGGTTGAGTTGCTGAACGATTACGACTGCGAGATAAAGTATCATCCAGGGAAGGCGAATGTGGTCGCCGATGCCCTAATTCGAAAGGAGAGTATCAAGCCCATAAGGGTTAGGGCTTTAGAAATGATTATCCGAACCGATCTTTCCTTGCGCATTCGTGCCGCGCAGAAAGAAGCTCTCAAGGAAGGAAACCTTGAAGAAGAATATCTCCGTGGGATGGAGAAGCTACTGGTACCAAACGAGGAAGGAACGTTATGTTTTGAGAAAAGGATTTGGGTTCCTCTGTTTGGTGGTTTAAGGAAGGTTATTTTTGATGAGGCACACAAATCACGGTACTCTATTCATCCCGGTGCGGATAAGATGTACCAGGATCTTAAGGATTATTATTGGTGGCCCAGGATGAAGGGCGACGTTGCTGTTTATGTTAGCAAATGTTTGACGTGTGCCAAGGTGAAAGCTGAATACCAGAAGCCTTTGGGACTTCTGCAACAACCTGAAATTCCCAAGTGGAAATGGGAACAAATATCAATGGATTTTATTACAAAGTTGCCAAGAACGCCAAGAGGCCATGACACTATTTGGGTAATAGTGGATCGATTAACAAAGTCAGCACACTTCTTACCTATCAGAGAGAAGGATGATACGAGCAAATTGGCTGAAATTTACATGAGAGAGATCGTCGCACGTCATGGAGTGCCTCTCTCGATCATCTCTGATAGAGACGGAAGGTTTGTGTCAAGGATATGGCAATCCTTCCAAGAAGCTTTTGGCTCACAATTAAATCTGAGCATTGCGTTTCATCCGCAAACTGACGGTCAAAGCGAGCGAAGGATTCAGACGTTAGAAGATATGCTGAGAGCATGTGTAATGGATTTGGGCGGTAGCTGGGACAAGCATTTGCCTTTGGTTGAATTTTCATACAACAACAGCTACCACACCAGTATTGGTGCCGCGCCATTCGAAGCTCTTTACGGACGCAAGTGTCGATCACCCCTATGTT